>JAPQWV010000077.1:3000000-3239000 GCA_027422505.1 Craterostigma plantagineum
TACCTAGAAGTGCGACGTTGCAGTACAATAGTATATGCTTTCGTAGTACCATAATTAGGTCGTTTGCAGTACCTTTTCCATGCCTTCTGAGCAGCTTCAAAATAAGCCAAATCTAATTTGTAGTACCCGAATGACGTCGAAATATGCAAACTCTAATTTGTAGTACCAATTTAAACACGTCTATAGTACCAAGATGTGACGTTTGCAGTACCATACTATACGCTTCCGTAGTACCATAATTAGGTCGTTTGTAGTACATTTTCCGTTCCGCGCGAGCGCTTCGAAATACGCCAACTCTAATTTGTGGTACCAACACATAGACATTTGTAATACCAAGATGTGGACGGTTACTGTACCATAGTCTATGCTTTCGTAGTACCATAATTAGATCGTTTATAGTACCTCCAGTGCCGTGCGAGCGGCTTCGAAATACGCCAAATCTAATTTGTTGTACCAATACATAGACGTTTGTAGTACCTAAATGTGGACGGCTGCAGTACCATAGTATATGCTTTAGTAGTACCATAATTAGGTCGTCTGTAGTACCTTTTCCGTGCCGTGCGAGCGGCTTCAAATATGCCAAATCCAATTTGTGGTACCAATCATTAGCGTTTGTAGTACCTAGAAGTGGAACGGTGCGTACCATAGTATATGCTTTCGTAGTACCATAATTAGGACGTTTGCAGTACCTTTTCCATGCCGTGCGAGCGGCTTCAAAATACGACAAATCTAATTTGTGGTACCAATACGAAGACTTTTGTAATACCTAGAAGTGGAATGTTTCAGTACCATGGTATATGCTTTCGTAGTACCATAATTAGGTCGTTTGCATTACTTTTTCATGCCGTGGGAGCGGCTTCGAAATACGCCAAATCTAATTTGTGGTACCAACACGTTGACGTTTGTAGTACCTATATTTGGACGGTTGCAGTACCATAGTATATGCTTCCGTAGTACCATAATTAGGTCGTTTGTAGTACCTTTTCCGTGCCGTGCGAGCGGCTTCAAAATACGCCAAATCTAATTTGTGGTACCAATATTAAGACGTTTGTAATACCTAGAAGTGCAACGTTGCGTACCATAGTATATGCTTTCGTAGTACCTTAATTAGGTCGTTTGCAGTACCTTTTCCATGCCTTGCGAGCGGCTTCAAAATACGCCAAATCTAATTTGTGGTACCAATACGTAGACGTTTGTAGTACCTAGATGTGGAACGTTGCAGTACCAGAGTATATGCATTCGTAGTACCATAATTAGGTGGTTTGTAGTACCTTTTCCGTGTCGTACCAACCGCTTCAAAATACGCCAAATCTAATTTTTGGTACCAATATGTAGACGTTTGTAGTACCTAGATGTGGAACGTTGCAGTACCATAGTCTATGCTTTCGTAGTACCATAATTAGATCGTTTATAGTACCTTCAGTGCCGTGCGAGCGGCTTCGAAATACGCCAAATCTAATTTGTTGTACCAATACATAGACGTTTGTAGTACCTAAATGTGGACGGCTGCAGTACCATAGTATATGCTTTAGTAGTACCATAATTAGGTCGTCTGTAGTACCTTTTCCGTGCCGTGCGAGCGGCTTCAAATATGCCAAATCTAATTTGTGGTACCAATCATTAGCGTTTGTAGTACCTAGAAGTGGAACGGTGCGTACCATAGTATATGCTTTCGTAGTACCATAATTAGGACGTTTGCAGTACCTTTTCCATGCCGTGCGAGCGGCTTCAAAATACGACAAATCTAATTTGTGGTACCAATACGAAGACTTTTGTAATACCTAGAAGTGGAATGTTGCAGTACCATGGTATATGCTTTCGTAGTACCATAATTAGGTCGTTTGCATTACTTTTTCCATGCCGTGGGAGCGGCTTCAAAATAAGCCAAATCTAATTTGTGGTACCAATACGTAGACGTTTGTAGTACCTAGACGTGGAACGTTGCAGTACCACAGTATATGCTTTCGTAGTACCATAATTAGGTTGCATGTAGTATATTTTTCGTGTCATTCGTTCGATTGTCGAAAACACGTAGAATCTTGAGCATTAAGGATTTACAGCTTACATAATGCGACAAATAACAAAAATAAATACATGACAACGTTAAATCTTGACTATGTGGTAAGATATTGTTACTAGCATCACTTAAATCAAAAGAAAGTGGGCACTTCAATGTAACAATCCTTGATTGTAAATGTTAACCCGCATTTTTCATACCAAATGATCAACTTAGTAGCGTTAACTACCGTAACGCACTCACGGACAAAAAAATAACCCGAACGACGTCGAAATACGCCAACTCTAATTTGAAGTACCTGAACTAACACGTTTGTAGTACCTAGATGCGGGCGGTTGCAGTACCATACTATATGCCACTATAGTACCATAACTAGGTCGTTTGTAGTACCTTTTCAGTGCCGTGCGAGCGGCTTCGAAATACGCCGAATCTAATTTGTGGTACCAACACATTGACGTTTGTAGTACCTATATTTGGACGGTTGCAGTACCGTAGTATATGCTTTCGTAGTACCATAATTAGATCGTTTGTAGTACCTTTTTCGTGCCGTGCGAGCGGCTTTGAAATACGACAAATCTAATTTGTGGTACGAATACGAAGACATTTGTAATACCTAGAAGTACGACGTTGCAGTACAATAGTATATGCTTTCGTAGTACCATAATTAGGTCGTTTGCAGTACCTTTTCCATGCCTTCTGAGCAGCTTCAAAATAAGCCAAATCTAATTTGTAGTACCCGAATGACGTCGAAATATGCAAACTCTAATTTGTAGTACCAATTTAAACACGTCTATAGTACCAAGATGTGACGTTTGCAGTACCATACTATACGCTTCCGTAGTACCATAATTAGGTCGTTTGTAGTACATTTTCCGTTCCGCGCGAGCGCTTCGAAATACGCCAACTCTAATTTGTGGTACCAACACATAGACATTTGTAATACCAAGATGTGGACGGTTACTGTACCATAGTCTATGCTTTCGTAGTACCATAATTAGATCGTTTATAGTACCTTCAGTGCCGTGCGAGCGGCTTCGAAATACGCCAAATCTAATTTGTTGTACCAATACATAGACGTTTGTAGTACCTAAATGTGGACGGCTGCAGTACCATAGTATATGCTTTAGTAGTACCATAATTAGGTCGTCTGTAGTACCTTTTCCGTGCCGTGCGAGCGGCTTCAAATATGCCAAATCTAATTTGTGGTACCAATCATTAGCGTTTGTAGTACCTAGAAGTGGAACGGTGCGTACCATAGTATATGCTTTCGTAGTACCATAATTAGGTCGTTTGCAGTACCTTTTTCATGCCGTGCGAGCGGCTTCAAAATACGACAAATCTAATTTGTGGTACCAATACGAAGACTTTTGTAATACCTAGAAGTGGAATGTTTCAGTACCATGGTATATGCTTTCGTAGTACCATAATTAGGTCGTTTGCATTACTTTTTCCATGCCGTGGGAGCGGCTTCGAAATACGCCAAATCTAATTTGTGGTACCAACACGTTGACGTTTGTAGTACCTATATTTGGACGGTTGCAGTACCATAGTATATGCTTCCGTAGTACCATAATTAGGTCGTTTGTAGTACCTTTTCCGTGCCGTGCGAGCGGCTTCAAAATACGCCAAATCTAATTTGTGGTACCAATATTAAGACGTTTGTAATACCTAGAAGTGCAACGTTGCAGTACCATAGTATATGCTTTCGTAGTACCTTAATTAGGTCGTTTGCAGTACCTTTTCCATGCCTTGCGAGCGGCTTCAAAATACGTCAAATCTAATTTGTGGTACCAATACGTAGACGTTTGTAGTACCTAGATGTGGAACGTTGCAGTACCATAGTATATGCTTTCGTAGTACCATAATTAGGTCGCTTGTAGTATATTTTTCGTGTCATTCGTTCGATTGTCGAAAACACGTAGAATCTTGAGCATTAAGGATTTACAGCCTACATAATGCGACAAATAACAAAAATAAATATATGACAACGTTAAATCTTGACTATGTGGTAAGATATTGTTACTAGCATTACTTAAGTCGAAAGAAAGTGGGCACTTCAATGTAACAGTCCTTGATTGTAAATGTTAACCCGCATTTTTCGTACCAAATGATCAACTTAATAGCGTTAACTATCGTAACGCACTCACGGACCGAAAAATAACCCGAACGACGTCGAAATACGCCAACTCTAATTTGAAGTACCTGAACTAACACGTTTGTAGTACCTAAATGCGGACGGTTGCAGTTCCATACTATATGCCTCTATAGTACCATAACTAGGTCGTTTGTAGTATCTTTTCAGTGCCGTGCGAGCGGCTTCGAAATACGCCAAATCTAATTTGTGGTACCAACACATTGACGTTTGTAGTACCTATATTTGGACGGTTGCAGTACCGTAGTATATGCTTCCGTAGTACCATAATTAGATCGTTTGTAGTACCTTTTTCGTGCCGTGCGAGCGGCTTTGAAATACGCCAAATCTAATTTGTGGTACCAATACGAAGACGTTTGTAATACCTAGAAGTGCGACGTTGCAGTACCATAGTATATGCTTTCGTAGTACCATAATTAGGTCGTTTGCAGTACCTTTTCCATGCCTTTCGAGCAGCTTCAAAATAAGCCAATTTTAATTTGTAGTACCCGAACGACGTCGAAATATGCAAACTCTAATTTGTAGTACCAATTTGAACACTTCTGTAGTACCAAGATGTGACGTTTGCAGTACCATACTATACGCTTCCGTAGTACCATAATTAGGTCGTTTGTAGTACATTTTCCGTGCCACGCGAGCGCTTCGAAATACGCCAACTCTAATTTGTGGTACCAACACATAGACATTTGTAATACCAAGATGTGGACGGTTACTGTACCATAATATATGCTGTCGTGGTACCATAACTAGGACGTTTGTAGTACCTTTTCCATGCCGTGCGAGCGGCTTCAAAATACGCCAAATCTAATTTGTGGTACCAATACATAGATATTTGCAGTACCTAGCTGTGGAAAGTTGGCGTACCGTAGTAAATGCTTCCGTAGTACCATAATTAGGTCGTTTGTAGTACCTTTTCCATGCCGTGCGAGCGCATCGAAATACGCCGAATTTAATTTATGGTACCAATACGTAGACGTTTGTGGTACCTAGATGTGGAACGTTGCAGTACCATAGTGCCATAGTATATGCTTTTGTAGTACCATAATTAGGTCGTTTGCAGTACCTTTTTCGTGCCGGAAGAGCAGCTTCAAAATACGCAAAATCTAATTTGTGGTACCAATACATAGCCGTTTGTAGTACGTAGATGAGAAAAGTTAAGGTATCATGGTATATGCTTTCGTAGTACCATAATTAGGTGGTTTGTAGTACCTTTTTCGTGCCGTGCGAGCGGCTTCTAAAAACACCAAATCTAATTTGTGGTACCAGTACATAGACGTTTGTAGTGCCTACATGTGGGCAGTGCAGTACCATATTATATGCTTTCGTAGTACCATAATTAGGTAGTTTGTAGTATCTTTGTCGGTAGGTTTTCGAAATATGCTCTGTAACTTGCGGTACCAATGTAACGACATTGTAATACCTATATGTGTACTTTTGTAGTACCATAACGTACGTTATTGTAGTACCTTCTGTAGGTTGTTTGTAGTATCTTACAGTACTCCACGTAGATGTTTGCGGCAAATAACAAAAAATTAAACATATTGCAATGGATCGACTAAGAATGTGTCCTAATCTATCGGCGACATATCGACAAAAGAAAGTGGCGCAACCAATACAAAAGATGTGCCATAACCTATCGGCAACATATCAACAAAAGAATTTGTCATAACCAATCGACAACATATCCACAAAAGAATATGCCATAACCACAAAAAGATGGCATAATGACCATATGGACAAAACGAAAAAATAAACACAACAAAATACATGCAAAATACGGGCAGGTAAGCTATGTAGCAGCGGCTTCTTTACACGTACGACGATTATGCCCATATTTTCCACATATGTTGCACTTGTTTATCAACTTGTGAATGGTACCTCCGCATCTTTCGGCGATCGGGCATAACATGGATGTCTGGATCACCAACAATATTACTATTAAACATATCGACAATATTAATATCATTTAACCACTAATATCGTAATAAAGAACATATCGACGTAAGAATGTATGCTAACCTATCAGCAACATACCGAGAAAGAATATACCATAACCTATCGTTTCATCCTCCGAAGATATTTATAGACACATAGCTTCGTATAATGGGACCTGTAAAACGACAAATAATTATCATATGATACTGCTAGAAAGCTTCAAAATGTACTTTCATAGAAGAAATGCGGGTACTGTAATTCAACATACTTTTGTACTGCATATAATAGATTCCTTTAACCCATAAATTAGCCAAATTTTATCCAAATACTAACCTCCCCGACACCCACAGTATGCTAATCGTAGAAAACATGAAGAAAATTCAACTTTTTAACAGCTCGACACCCAAATCGCAACACCCACAGCTCGATACACAAATCGCGATACCCACAACTCGATACCCAATTTAGGTCAATGCCACTCCCACAAACGTTCATAATACACCTCAGCGGAGTGTTCTCTAACTCAAATTTGTTCGATCGAGGTCAAGAATTTGAAAGGGGATAACCCACAGTGAAAAAAAAACCTATCTCAACTCACCTAGACCGAGAAGTCCACGGTAGATTAGGCAAGGTCGAAGCTTTTCCGGTGCGTGCAGGGGCTTTCCCGTCGCCGGCGAGACCTTTACTAGGTGGACATGGTGGCTGAAATAGAAAAGTTACGTGGATGATGCTTTGGAGAAGAAAGGAAAGAAAGATAAATAATAGAGGGGTAAAATCGTCCATGGGGAGTTATGTGTATGATTGTTTTGATGTAGGGAGTTTGTTAATAAAAAATATGGAATGGGGAGTTAGTTGATAGGAAATAAGAAAATGGGGATTTAGTTGAGGTTGCCCCAAAAAAAAATGATATTTTCTTGTATGTGTCACATGGGGTCGAAGGAGTTGTAGGCGTCAGTGTCAACAAAGTACAGAGAGTGTACCCAAAATCGACAAAATAAGGTGGCTTGGTTTGTTCCCACAAACTTAATTCTAAAATTATACATTTATTTCGAGAGTTCACTATTAAGATTTTTTTTTTCTCTCCAATCATATCCTTAGATAGATGACAACCTTGTACATATTTTATGTACGTTGTGTAGTCTATTGAGCTTATTATATGCAAATGACATACGTTTTACTAAATCGATATGGGATTGAGCTTATATTCTGGTCAAGGCCTAGATAGCTGTGGCCTTCTTAAATTCTGATGTTCTTGGCTCATTTATCTATACGTACTTTAACACAATAGTCCCATCAAGAACCGTACGAATTAAATGGATATATGGTAACTCTAGATATTTAAATTCCTAAAAAATAAAAATATGGTCTTTGAAATTAAGTCCCAAGACAACACATTGAAAAGAGAGTATTTTCTTTTCCCCTTTGATTCATCACCATGTGCATTGCTTTGAGTCAACGTAATATAGAAAGGTGCGACGATTATGGGCAACTTAAAAACATAGTATGTGGTGCGAGTATTGTTGATGTAAGGAACTCTCTAAGCTAATAATTTAAAATATTTAGGTAATTAATTTATCGCTTCCCGCGCGAATGCTAAAGGACAAAATCTATGTAGCGTACGAAGTCGTCAGAAGAAAGAACACTTAATTATCCCCACATTCATTGAAAGCCTCAGTAAAATTTAAAATCGTGATGATATAAAATGTTAGAAATGGGATTAAACCGACGGACAACTGAAATGCATAGAAAATAAAATATTATTAAACAATAGGGGGAACAGCTTGATCAGAGAGCCAACAGTGCTTGCAGGCAGGTTCCAAGTTTTTTATTTTATTTTATGCAGAGAGTGAAAAAGAGAATAATTACTTAAAATTTTGAAAACTATTTTACTTCATCGAATATAAATAATAAGAAAACGAAACGACAGAGCACTAATGTAACAGTGAATGCGTACAGCACGGCATTGGTGCAGTGTCATTATATGTATCACACTAAACGACAAAATATCTGTTCTCTCCGTGCCAACACCATTTCGGCTGGTGGCGCGTTTGTATCAAACGCCGAGCACAAGCGACGACGGATAAGAAAACCAATAAACATAGAGATAGAAGGAATCGTATCATAGGAATCAATTTCAAACTCTCATAAACCAAAATGCAGAATGTAATAGTAATAGGAAGTTGATTTCGAGTCGAGCTATGCCGTAAAGAAAAATTTGTACAAAACATATTAGGTATAGGACGGAAAGTGACGGAAAAATAACTTACGACTCTCTCTGTGCGGTTCGATCGGTACGGTTCTTTGCATGACCGGCGGCGACAGAGGCGGCGTTAGCATCTCTCTTCGGTTGCGCAGAGAACAAGCCGTAGACGCTACTACTCCTGGAGGAAATTGATCGGAGAGAACAGACCGGGACGTTCAACACCGGCGTGACTCGCACGTGAGCGGAGTACGATCTCTCCATTCCACGGCGGCCTCGGTGAGTATGATACCTATGGCTTCCTCCGCTGAAAGTGCTCGGACTACTTGAACTTCTCTCCAGACCGTTGAACACTATTTTCCCCGACGAGTTCATACGAGGACTGTCCACCGAGGCTCCGCACGCCGGAATGTTTTCCTCCGGCGCTCTTCTCATCGAACTCCGGCCGACTCTTCCCGGTACGGCCACGTTTTCCGACGAGAGACTTGACCGGCGCTTGATTGCCCTGATTTTGGAGAGGGTTCTCTTGCTTGCGGTTTTATGATCTGAGTCGAGAGACAGCCGAGGTACATCGTCGTGGTCGTGGCTCGACGTGGAAGACGATAGCGAGAGACGAGAGGAAAACGAGATCAAGTCGTTGCGCTCAGAGTCCTTCAGCAACGGAGTGCTTAAGCTAGCTGAGTCGATCGACGAGCTCAAGGAAGGTTTCGAACCACGGGCGGCGTGAAGGAGCTGTCTGATGCTTCTCGCGGTGGTTCTGTTGTCGGAGGATAGCAACGGCGAGCTCCTCGTTTTGTGATCTTCGTGAGCTTTATTGTACAGTTTCTTCAATCCTAAAAGCTCCTTCCAACGGCTAGAACACCTCGGCGCCTTAGGAGAGAACAAATATTGATCGGAGTCGGAAAAATTAATTTCACGGACGCAGCTGCGCTGCGGCTTGGGAGGCGAGGCGATGCCGGATAAAGCCGTAGCTGACGACGCCGCCGTCGTTTGAATCCGCGATGCGTGCAGCGGCACGAGCTTCCCGTCGCAGAAGAGCTCGTCCGCTGGGAGCATAGTGGCCGGAACATCGAGTCGGAACTCGAAATCGAACAAATCCGTGGCGGAGGCTGCTAGATCTGCAGCTCCACGCGCCGCTTCATGCGACTTCGTTACTTCTACGCCGTCCTCGGCGGAAGGTTTGCTAGGTGAAGGAGCAATCGGCGACAGCTTCTCCTCTCCGGCGTAGTCTGAGATTCTCGGACTGAGCCACCCGAGCGACGCGTACTTCTTCGCCGGAGTCCGTTCGAGGAAGCTCGTCGCGCTGTTGTTCACGCACGCCGACGCCATCTCCGTCCGATCATGCAACGAGTAAATATACAGAGCAGAGCACAGTGATTTCACCGTTTGTGCTGATCAATTCCACGCAATACACTTTGAAAAGAATGGAATCGAATCGGAAGATGATAACGGAAAGAACAGTGAGGAGATTCGCTGAAGAGACGTCTGTCTGTAGTAGTGGAGTTGTTTTAATTTCTCGATAGACGAGAACAGAAATTTAATACAGCTAAGCTATGGAGTAAGTGACAGTTGCGTATAAATAGCATGAAGCCCTTTGATTACTCCATCAACAAATGGACACGTGTCCAATGTGCTGACGTGGCGACAATGTATTGGGCCTGAAAATCGAAACGGAAAACACAAAGGCAATGGCCCAAGGCCATATATTAAGAAAGAAGCCCAGCCCAATTTTAAAGCCCTAACCCCAATTGATATATAAATACCGTAATCGCCCACATTTCATAACCCTAATCGACGAAAGCACACACAGCAGAAGGCCGCAAATCGAAGAAAATGGTGAAGTTTCTGAAGCCGAACAAGGCGGTGATCATCCTCCAAGGCCGATTCGCCGGCCATAAGGCGGTGATCGTGAAGAACTTCGACGACGGAACGAGAGATCGGGCATACGGACACTGCTTGGTTGCCGGCGTCGCCAAATACCCCAGCAAGGTCATAAGAAAGGACTCGGCGAAGAAGCAGGCGAAGAAATCGAGGGTGAAGGCGTTCGTCAAGCTGGTGAACTACAACCACATAATGCCGACGAGGTACACGCTGGACGTAGATCTGAAGGACGCTGTCTCCACCGATGTGCTGGCGTCGAGGGATAAGAAGGTCACCGCCTGCAAAGCCGTCAAGGCGAAGTTCGAGGAGAGGTTTAAGACTGGTAAGAACCGTTGGTTTTTCTCCAAGCTCAGGTTCTGAGTGTATGTTTGCTTTCAATTTCTTCGAATTTGCAGCTGCTTTTTTAGTTGTTTTTTGAAACTTGGACAGATATATGCCGTATGCTGAGTACTGTTGTTCGTTTGAAATTTTGATTTTGTAAGGTGTTTTCGCCATCTTATCCTTGCTTTCGATTAGTGTCGTATGAGCCAATCGTTCCTTATGCTCTATAAACTTTACTAATCTGTTGAATAGTCGATTGATTTGGTTCAATTACGCTATTGTTCGAGCTATAAGGGAATTCTCCTTATGCTCGTATCATCTTCGGCCTCAGATTCTTCTTCTATATAACCATTGATGACCTCAAATAAGTCTTAGAATATATGAATCCCAATATTTGATCCAATGAATATTATATGGTGCTATTCGATTGTATTGAGTATGAATCCCAATATGCTATAAGGATATTGAATACGGAATAGAATTTGGTGCTATTAAATCATTTGAAACTCTAAGTAACTTGTAATACTGCGTATCAATTCATCGATCGTCTTATGATGGGTACGAATGTGTGTAAATTTGATATTTATTGGGCTTTAATATTTATATTGATGGGCTTAGATTGGTCTCAGTTTATCTGTTTGTATTCAGACACTTCGGACTAAATTTAAATCTGTTTTTTTATGTTGTCCAAACCACTAGAATTAAATATAATAGTCCAATTGGGTGAGGAACCCAAAAAGGGGATTGCGCTTCGAATATACTTTCAGAAAAATAAATTAAAATTGAGGTTGCAATTGAAGATATTGTTTTTAGTCTGATAAGATCACGTTTCTGACATCGACGTACCCTTTTATGACATGGAAATGAATTACATTCAATGTGCTCATAATTGATTGTCGAGTGACCAGTGGAATATGACGTTATATATATATATATATATATATATATATATATTATAGTATATTTGATGTGTTCCGCTGGAAACGACATTCGAGGACGACGGATTTGGGCGCTACTTGTGAAACTGGCGTTCGTTAACTTTCGGACCTAACACTCAAAAACCAACAAAAACGGGTTACTGGGCCGAGATGGTTGCCGGCGACGCCCCTCCGATGCTTAAGTCAGTTTATTTTGAAAATTGAGTAAGACAGGTGCTAGGTTAGTAGGTAGTTCTCGTTTTTTAATTTGCATACCTGAGAAATAAACCAACCGTTACCTTTTATATTAAATTCGATTCGTTGAGCCGTAACTTGGTCTTCCCCCAGCCCGCTTTTTCGCGAGCTTCGTGTTAGAGAACGTGGTTTTCCCACTCACCCCACGTCCTCTTTCTTCATCCTTCCTTCCATCCTCGTCTTGACCTCTTCTTCCTGGCGTGACCTTGCTCTATTCGGGTCCTTCCTTTCCTTCTCGGGCGCCTTCCTTGTCTTCTGCCTCGTCTTTGTTGCCCTTCAGTTTGGTCTGCTCGGCGGGCTCTCCTCTTCCTGACTCACTCTGCTCAGGCTATCCGCTATCTCTCGAAGTCGATTGTCGGGCTATCACTCTGACCAGATCCCCAATCGTCTTCTACTCAACCTGCTCGGGCCTCTCTTGGCCTCCCTGATTTGGTGCCTCCTCGGGCTTGTTTCTCTCATACTCGGGCTTATCCTCCTCGGGCGTTCCCGATTCCCCTGTGGCGAGGAAACTTCTCGGGCACCACTACTTTTCCGCTTCCCACCTTTCCCCTCGCGGGTTATTTCGAACTCGCGGGTTATTTTACCGTTAGCCGAGAATCCCGACGGTAACAATATTGATATTTGTTCTGTCACTTCACATGTCCTAAAGTGGGTGGTACGTTTATGATAACTTACAACAATAATTACACGCAATTTTGCCCGTATAGATGGGGCAGAGAACGTGATTGAACATCTATTGTACTGTACGATTAAATATATACATTTAGTTTTAGTTCTCAATTTAGGATTAGAGAGTGAAAATTTTCTAATTATTGCACGTCTACACTATACCCCAACTTTATATGTGTTGTCATTCTTCAAATTATTGCAAGCTTGGAATCCGTCTATGGAAATATTTTAAATTCAAGTGGTTCTTTAAGAATATAGGATACATATTGTGATATCTATCCAATATATAATTAAAAGGGTATCATGTGCATGTGCTTTCTTGTCTGCATTTGCCACTATTTGTTTCACCTTTTCCACCAAGAAAATGATTCATTTTCGTTTGGTTGAGGTAAGAGAGTCGGCATGGAAACATAATAGAAATAATGGTGCGTGTTCTTTTGTCTTAAATGGGGTGATGTGTTCTTTATTTAAAAGTGCAATAAAGCGGAGATAAAATCCATTATGGAATTATGACAAAGCCCTAGAAATTATCGAATAAAGCATCGTTTGTGGTCTTGTTTTATATTTTACTTTACACATATTTGATTATTATTATTCTATGGGCCCAACCTAATCCTTTTCACGACGAATGAAGATATTAGTTCATTATATTATATTCGGGGTGAATCTATAGAAAAATACCCAATTGGATAAAATTTTTACATATAGGTACCCATGTTAGAAAATTTTACAGATAGGTACCCGATTTAATTTTTACCAGTTTCTTAGTCATGCCGTGCCTTCCTGTGTGTATATTGCATACCATAACACGTTGTTGATATATGGTACCTAAATATAGCATACGTCGTACCTACGGCATACCTGTGTGTTACATAGGGCGTACCTAAATATAGCATACGTCATACCATTTTCTGTTATGTAAGGTACTCATATGTGTTGATATAGGGTACCCAAATGTGTTGATATAGGGTACCCAAATGTGTTGTATGGTGTACTTTCGGGGATCTGGTACCTATGTGCAAAAAATTTATTCTGTTAGGTACCTACATATAAAAAAATCCTGATAGGATACTAAATTACAAGTTTTTATTCAAATAGGTACTTATGTGTAAAGACCCTATATTCGGCAATAACCTTTTTTTTTTGGTTTTGTGTTGTATGTCTTTGAATCGATGGTTCGATATGGTTTTGGTCCCTTCATCGTGCATTGGTAGGTCATTCTTCGAAGTGGTAAAATGTAATAATGTTAAAGCACGAAAATCCTAGATTTTGTGTGGATGTGGATCCCACTTTCGTTTGGCGTTTTTCCAAAAAATTATCACATAATAAAAGGTTGTGAGTATCTATCATACACGCCTTGTCTCTTTTGAATTGGAACATCCATATATAAAATCCCAACAATGTTTTATATTGGAACCATGTCATATGTATATATATTATTTAGTCATTTAGTGAATGATATTGATGTGGGGCTATCCCAATCAAAGAAATTTATATGTGTGGGGAAGGGAAATTTATATAGCCGGTAAGTAAGATATCTCAAAGTTTTGGACGTGCGTAAGGTGCTAATTTATAAAGGAACTGAAAGGGACGTATTTGGGATCTTAGGACTTGTTTAGGGCGTGTTTGGGACGTTGGATCATGTTTGGGGATGTGTCTGGGACGTGTCAGACGTGTTTGGGACGTGTAGAGACATGTCGGGACATGTTGGGACATGTTGGGACGTGTCGGGATGTCTGGGGATGTGTTGGGACGTAAATAAAGGGACACAAGGAATTACGTGGTTCGGATCTTTGCAGATCCTACGTCCACGGGCGCTCTAAAACCTCTTTTCACTATACTTTAACAAATTACACACTCGAATCACTCGCTTTCACTATAATATCTAAGTATCGAGAGGAAAGTGCTTAACAGACTGAAAGGAGAGAAGTTAGTGAGTATTTTCGTATGTGGAATGGATGATCTCGTGAAAATGGCTAAGTTCGACTTTTATAGGAGCTTCTGGATATTGCCTGGAGGTACGTCCCTGGCTCCTGGATATTGCCCAGATTCCTACTGATATGACCTCCTGGGACACCGTGATGCTACAGAATGGCAGGCCGTCTGCCAGAGGTCACTCCTGCAGCAGTTACAGCTTCTGTGCTGTCAGGGATGTCAGGCGGCTGGAGATGGGACTTGGCTCTGCGCTGTCAGGTACAACAGGTGGATGGGACAAGTTCTGTCAGAACAGCTTTTCAGTGGTGTCAGACGTCCTTTCAGACTTCTGACCGTTTGGTGAAGCTTCCTCACGACGCTTCCTCGGGACGACAGGACCTGCTTAGCACAATTGGTCCTAAAATAATTCCCTAGTGGGTGTTAGGTCCCTAAAGTGTGTTGGAGGTCCCTAAAACCCGTCTGAGGTCCCTAAAAGTCTCCCTTCATAATCTAACTTTGTATGTTTCAAGGAAACTCATATTTTTTACTAAGTTCTCTTAATAGCTAATTATTTCCTTAATTTAGTTACTTTTAGCCTGCCTAAATTATGTCCGTATCAACCACTCCCCTACTCTAATTTGTCTTTTGGGAACAAAAGAGGAATTAGAGTAAAAATTGTAAGGCAGGCTGTAATTAAAGTGAATAATTGCAAAGTAGGTCTTACCAGGACTCACCCAAAATCCTTACTCTGTTTATGGGAAGATGCGTTTTATGAGCGGGAATAGTTCCCAAGTTCATTAGCACACCCTCTGTAGCTCCCTTGCTCCTTTATGTCCTGGTGGCTAGGGACGTTTGCGAGGAGATTCCTCCTTCTGAAGGGACGGTGGATGTCCCCGGCGGTTCCTCTCTGTTAGAGAGCTCAAGTTCCTATTACAGCCCATGTTCCTGCTGTTAGAAGAAAAATAACTTCACGCAAAGGGTCAGAAGGAAAAGCAAAAAAGACGTTATGTCCTTCATCCCCCGAGGCGTAGGTGTTGAGCCTCTTATGGGACCTACAGGGACTTCAGTGGTTGAGCTTCCTGCTTCTGTGGACCATCTAAACAGACATGAACAGATGAGCCTGCTAAGTTGTTAGGTGCCCCTAGATGATCAGAGGGCCATCTCTCTGAGGTTTCTTCTTAGGTGATGGGACGTAGCTTCCAGACTATCTGCAAAGTTTTCAAGTCAGGACCTGAAGATAACTAACCAAACAGAGTTAGTGGAGCAACACGAGGGAGAAATGCGGAGCTCTCTGGAGAAAGAAGAACGAAAAGGTAACTCTCGTGAAATAGCACGAGGAGGGTCCCTGGAGATTCTTCTCTAAGGAGAAGGAAGAGTGGGATGCCGATTCCACGGGCATGACGGCGGTGCATGTGGTTGCCCAGTTGGTGGCTACGAAGGCTGAAGATATTCGCCTTTGCCAGCACCATCTCCTGTCCCCAGCGGCATTCTTATAGGTCCTGGCTGAATATTGGCGCCAGGCCTATTTGAAGGACTCTCTTTCCCTCTGAGGGATCTTGGGCCTCTGATGCGACACTACCTCGTGGGCGGCTTTGCTGGGTCCTCGAGAATTGATGCCATGTATGCTCTTCGGGTCCTTCCTTTTCCTGGGTGCTTCCAGAGAGATCTGCAGGCCTCCGAGGACCTTCATTTTTCGCTCCCTGCTGCAGAGAAGCATACAGAGGTCCTGGCCCACGGCTGGTGTTGTTGATCCATCGTCTCCAACTCATGCAATGCTTTAGGGAGCTTAACTCCCCTATGTTGGAGCCTGTTTTTCCTTAGGCTTTGTTGTCGCCGTTGCGTACGTCGTCCTTGGGATCTGGAAGGGACCTGGCGGGGACCTGATGGCGGAGCTCCTCTTAGAGCCTTGTACTGCGAAGGAGATCCTCAAGTCTTACTGTATGTCCCTCCTAGCTCCTGGGACATCATATTTGTATAGACCTCTCCTTTTTTCACCATGGTGATAGCCTGTAAAAAGTACTATGTTATTTTTTCCTTTCGGGACATAATGGTATGGGGAGCTTAACTCCCCATGTTCGCATGTTTCACCGGAGTTCCCTTTCTCCTGTATTTTTGCATCCTTTCGGGACCTGATGGATGTTCCTGGGAACATCATTATCGTGGCATGGCTATAGCGCCAGCTCGCTTAGATGCATGGTTATAGCGCCAGCTCGCTTAGTAATTCGTAAGCCAAGTACGAATTCACGCCTGGGTTGCAATAACCGTCGTCATTGTCCTCAGGTGTCATTTGCGCTAGGCTCTCTATGTCCTTAGCGATTTCAGTATTTGTTTAGACACTTAGGTCTATAAAATTTTAATTCCGGGGATCCCCATTCATTTGTTTACCCTGGTTATAGCGCCAGCTTCGCTTCGGTACCATTCACGTCGCAGGCTTACTGAGAGCCTTTGATGTCCTGTACACCGCAGCCCGTCAGCGGCGGCATCTTGTACACCCTTATGGGCATCATTCACATCGCAGATGGATTATCTTTGACGTCCTGTACACCGCAGGTCCGTCGACCTTTGGCATCAAATCACACCGCAGATATATCATCTTTGGCGTCCTGTACACCGCAGGTCCGTCGACCTTTGGCATCGATTATATTATACAGTGCACTGTTTATATAATAATATATTTATATTCCGACAAGGCGGTATTTCCTTAGGACATCAATAGTTTACCCTGGTTATAGCGCCAGCTTCGCTTAAATGCGTGGTTATAGCGCCCGCTCGCTTAATGCGTGGTCATAGCGCCCGCTCGCTTACATGCGTGGTTATAGCGCCAGCTCGCTTAAGTGCGCGGTTATAGCGCCGGCTCGCTTAAATGCGCGGTTATAGCGTCGGCTCGCTTAAATGCATGGTTATAGCGCCAGCTCGCTTACATGCATGGTTATAGCGCCAGCTCGCTTACATGCATGGTTATAGCGCCAGCTCGCTTAGTATCCGAGCTCCTTGTCGGAGACTTGAAATTTGAAGTGATGGCGAAATGGAGCTCCTCTCCTCTCGGTTAATGCTGAGGAACCTGGCTCCAAATCTCCGGAGGTTTGGACGACAATGTGGAGCTATCTTCTAGGTTCCAAATGTGGTAACTAGGCTCCAGACCAGCGCGGAGCTGGATTTATAGGTCCCTTATGTGGAAATTCGGGTCCTCATGCCAGCGCGGAGCTGGATTCGTAGGTCCCGAATGTAGAAATTCGGGTCTTCATCTTCTCCTTCTCTCTGCCAAGGTCGTGCTCATGGCATCACGTCTCAGGAGCTTCAGTTGTGTTTTGGCAACTCCTGCAGAGTGTAGGTCCAGATTCTTTGGCAGAGAGGATCTTCTCCCATCAGTTCCTGGTGGTCACCTCCAGTGGCCTCAGCAAACAGTGGTTCCAGACTTTCGCACGTGTTTCGTCTCGTCCCAGCAGAAGTAAAGAAAAGAAAAAAGAAATAAAAAACGCTAAGCACAGCTTCGCACAATATAGGCAAAATTACTCACGCCTTCAACTCTGAAGTTTCCCACAGACGGCGCCATTTGATGTGGGGCTATCCCAATCAAAGAAATTTATATGTGTGGGGAAGGGAAATTTATATAGCCGGTAAGTAAGATATCTCAAAGTTTTGGACGTGCGTAAGGTGCTAATTTATAAAGGAACTGAAAGGGACGTATTTGGGATCTTAGGACTTGTTTAGGGCGTGTTTGGGACGTTGGATCATGTTTGGGGATGTGTCTGGGACGTGTCAGACGTGTTTGGGACGTGTAGAGACATGTCGGGACATGTTGGGACATGTTGGGACGTGTCGGGATGTCTGGGGATGTGTTGGGACGTAAATAAAGGGACACAAGGAATTACGTGGTTCGGATCTTTGCAGATCCTACGTCCACGGGCGCTCTAAAACCTCTTTTCACTATACTTTAACAAATTACACACTCGAATCACTCGCTTTCACTATAATATCTAAGTATCGAGAGGAAAGTGCTTAACAGACTGAAAGGAGAGAAGTTAGTGAGTATTTTCGTATGTGGAATGGATGATCTCGTGAAAATGGCTAAGTTCGACTTTTATAGGAGCTTCTGGATATTGCCTGGAGGTACGTCCCTGGCTCCTGGATATTGCCCAGATTCCTACTGATATGACCTCCTGGGACACCGTGATGCTACAGAATGGCAGGCCGTCTGCCAGAGGTCACTCCTGCAGCAGTTACAGCTTCTGTGCTGTCAGGGATGTCAGGCGGCTGGAGATGGGACTTGGCTCTGCGCTGTCAGGTACAACAGGTGGATGGGACAAGTTCTGTCAGAACAGCTTTTCAGTGGTGTCAGACGTCCTTTCAGACTTCTGACCGTTTGGTGAAGCTTCCTCACGACGCTTCCTCGGGACGACAGGACCTGCTTAGCACAATTGGTCCTAAAATAATTCCCTAGTGGGTGTTAGGTCCCTAAAGTGTGTTGGAGGTCCCTAAAACCCGTCTGAGGTCCCTAAAAGTCTCCCTTCATAATCTAACTTTGTATGTTTCAAGGAAACTCATATTTTTTACTAAGTTCTCTTAATAGCTAATTATTTCCTTAATTTAGTTACTTTTAACCTGCCTAAATTATGTCCGTATCAATATGATAAGTGTAAGAGAAAGTAACATTATTAAGCCGTGTGATTAGACATCATTGAATTGAATATAATCAATAAACGTTTGAGATTCCAACACATCGAAACAAAACCAAAGACCACCGTCGAGAATAAATACATATATATATATATATATATATAAAGTTTATGGGATAAAACGAGATCTTACATTGAAATCGAGGAAATAATTTGATTGTCAATGTCGAATAATATAGGGTGGGGCTGAATCACGAGGGGACCTGTCGATAAGCATTATATCCAACAACCAAAATAATATTTAATAAATGGGGCGGCAATACATGATGAAGGAAAAAGATCAACGATTCCATTTCCTTTGTTCCCTTAGTTAATTTCTTGTTTTGATATAAAATTTCGTTCATTTTTGTTCTTTTTACTAAATCGACGTAACTGTTGAGCATTTTTAAGCTGAATTAAAGTATTTAGCGAATGAATTTTTTAAGTAAATGAAGAATTAAAATCAAAGTCACCCAATATAAATTTTTTTATGTGAATAAAAAAGATGATTGATAATGTCTTGATGAGTTGTGCCGGTGATACAGAGACAACTCGTCGTGATGCAGGTAGGGACCACAAATTTCATCATAAAGCCAGTGAAAACATCTATCGACTACCTTTATTTCAAAATAAAATATCTTAATAATTATAGAAATATAGTTGTTCTTGTCACGTGTCCCTTAGCTTAAACAAATAAATAAAAAATAAAACTTAAAAGAAATTTCACTAACACATGTTAATCCACAATTCAACTCACTATCAAATATAAATTTATTATCATATAATAATTATATATAGGTAATATTGGGCATTGCACAAGTAAAAAACTAGTTATTATTATTATTATATAAATGTAGCTGTTTTCATACGTTAACGCGTGTCGCTTGATGTAAAAATAAATAAAATAATAAAATAATAAAATCTCCATAAATTTTCACTACCATTTTATATTAACTACACAATATAAACATAAATTAAGTAACTTTATTAATGTATAATAATTACAAATAGTTTCATGGATGGAAAAAAACTATGTACTCCCTCCGTTCCACTATTTTTTTTTTACATTTTACTAAATCGGGCATCCCATATCTTTTACATTTCCTTATTTAGTAAAATACCATCACAAACAATCAATATAGTAATATTAAATATTCTTAAAGACATGTCAAAATACATAGCTTTTTAACTTTTAATTATACTATATATTATTAAAATATTAAGTTTCTTAAAAACCGCACCACACCGTAAATGTTCATAAATTCGTGGTAAGGAGGGAGTATATTATTACAAAAGTGTCCACTTCCTTATTATCCGCAAACTAACGCAACACGTGGGCCCCAAAGCCATCAACCAAAAAACCTAACGTTATAAATAAACGTGCCTAATCGACAAGACTTTGCTATACCCCTCGTAACTTTTCTATGCTATTGCTTGAGCTGAGCCGTCGGTTACAGTTACACATTGAACAGCATTTAATTGTAAACGTTTACCAATAAACAATTTGATCGATTTAAAATAAGTAAGAAAGGTCCGACTAGTAGATATTTTAAATTCTTCAACGCTAATGAATAAAAGCTAAAACTAACCATGGAAATGGGTAGTAGGCTACTAATCACCATTCCCTTTTCCATCCCTTCCATAGAATTCCCACCTCATGAAGATAATATAATAAATTGAAGTCAAATAATAGTGGAGAAGATAATTAATAAATCGAAGTCTTCACATCAAATTTATATCACAAATTAGTATCATCACATCATCACCTCACAAAATCAAAATTAAAACATACTTTTAAATCAGTCACGAGCCATCCGTGTACTTCACGCAACTCAGCAAAAGGCTAATGCGCGGGCCCCACAAAAGATACCACTTTTCTTCCCCCATATTTTTTTGTCCTCTCCTATTACAGTACAGTACACAAAAGCCTTTGTCTTCTTTTCTCTTCTTCCTCTGCCGTGCGCATCGGTACTCATTTTGTGCAGTTCTGTACAGTACCACAACAGCGACATTTGCGCGCGTTCCACGACTCCACGCTCCTATCGGCACGTGACTTGTACGCTCCGAACAGCTCGAAACACATTTTTCTTTCTCTTTTTTTTTTTTTCCTTAAGAAAGGGACGAATCTCAGAAAAAGCAATATCTTCATCATGGGGAGAGATTAACGTGAAGGCTCGCGGTTTTGGTTGAGTTGCACACGGGACAAGCATGAACAGTCGATGAACACGAAGGGCACAAGCACAGATGCCTGCAAGGTAAGATCAATACGCTCGATTCTTCTCCGCAACAGCTTCTGCAGATTCGATCGTTGTTTCTGTTGAAGTTCTTCGATTGATGATGATGTTCGTCGATTTCTTCTTCGCCGTCGTTGTAGTTGCTGCCGCAGCACGATTGTGCGTCGTCGGCGAATGATTCGTGTTGTTGTTGTACCTGAAGCTGATCGTTGTGTACCTTAGCGTGGAGGATTTGTTCTAGGTTCGATCTCAGGGCGTTGGCCGTGGCTTCGTTTGATTGAGCTAGCTCTCGCCAGAGTTGATTTTCCATGGATAGAGATTTGACGCGGTCTTCTAGCGCGGAGTTGAGTTTGCCGATTCTCTCGATTTCTTCTTCTTTGGCTTTGAGCTTCTTCGTCATAGTTGCCTCGAAGGTTGCTGCGATTCTGCTTGAGTATTGGATTCGTCTCTGTTGCATCTCTAGTCTCACTTTGTCAGTCTGTTGATTATTGAATAGCGGTGGAGGAAGTGTTAGGCCTCATATGGAGTTTATCGGAATCACCAACGGATTAATTAGAAAAAGAAGGGGAAAAAAAAATCATCGGAGCTTTTATTGAATACTTACGTAATTTGCGGTGAATCGATCGATAACAGACTGCTGCTGAAGGAGGTAAGGTGTAATGTCTTCGCCGAGAAAACTAAACGAACCGCCGCCTAGCAAGTCGTTGAGATGATTATTCTGACGACTGATGTTGGCGATCGGCACCGACGCCGTCATCGGATATAAGCCGTCGAAGCCGAATTCTCTCGCGCGCTTTCTCGATTCCGCAGGAACTGCGGCGGCGGCGGCGTACGTCAGCCCGCTCTCCGATTGCAGCGGCTTTTTGACAACATCGTTTGAGGCCGAGCCGTACCTCGCGACGCCCGCCGTGGTCGTAAAGACGCCGTGAACCAACGGCGCACTGATGTCTACGCCGTTCGTCATCGTCGTCATAATTTCTCTGCGTGAATCAGAGCAAAACAAAAAAAAAAAACAGGTATGTAAGCTCGTCTCGTACCTAGAAAAAACTTGCGTTTCTTGAGGAAGCTTCAAACCACACACACATACCTATTTCCAAGAATCTGAGGATGGAAAATATTCAGATGCTGAGCTTCAACTGCCATTGATAATCTTGTATCGGAGGAGAAGAGAGGTATGTGATATAGATATATACTTTGGGAGAAATGAAGGAAGATAGTTGTATTGTACGCATGCAATTTGTATTTATATGATACATTTTGGTCCACTCCAAGGGCAAATTGGTCTCTGCGGTAAATTATTGAAAAGTGTGAAGTGTGTGTTTTTTGTTTTGTTGTGTGTTAGCAATTAACTTGCTTGGCACCAAACGCTGGCTGGTACAGTCTTCGTGACTTTGGTTAGTCTACAAACTATTATTATTGCTATTATTCATATTATTATTATTATTATTATTATTTATTACGATTATTATTTTTCATTATCAAGAAATATAAGTCATGCTATAGGAGCCACACGTTACTTAGTTTTCCATGTAAGATTTAATGAATTGGTAACTCGCAAATCTTTCTCTATTTATTTAGTAAAATCAACAATATAACCATACACATTATACAGCCCATAAAGTCTTCTGGCATTAAAACGAAGTGCAACTTATAACGTAAGAGTAGGCTTAGCTTTCAATGATGCTTATTAAAAAATCTTAGAGTTAACTAATTCAACTAATTAGCCTCTATTTTCGGATAATGCACATCTATAAGTTACGGCTATTTCACAGTTTTATTGTACCTTTTTATGTATTTACGTGGTTTGTTTCACCTTTTTTTTTAGGGGCTTTTAAGAATCAGCCCCCTTTTAAGTTTCATAATAGAATTCAGCCCCTGTCAGTAATAATTTCAGTATTAAGGACCCATTATCTTTCAACTATAGAGAAAAGGACCAAATACTTGATCTTACCAAAATACCCCTACGAAGTTCTGTAATAAGTGGTATGCAGAACCAGTTTTCTGTTACCATCGTTAAATATATTATGAAGGAAATAATTTTTCTTTCCGATCAAAAACCCCGCACAGATTTCTGTTTTCGTTCGAACTAATCCTCAGAAACGAAAGTAGGTCTATCCACGATGGTTTATTTCGATATTCAGGTCTCGAGATGTTCGATTTTACGGGTATTTTGTTCGAACTCTGTTGACGCAAATAGTAAAAACACGATGAAATCGAATCTCGATTCGATCGAAATTGAAGATATTTTATACAAATTCGAAAAACCCATATCATGAACAAATCTATGAAACATAGTATTTGCTCTTTAGTTCGTCGCTCATCGTTTGCCGAAATTTAAAATCACCGGATTGTTGCCTAAACTACTGTTCCCGAAACGTGGTATGGATGGTTACATATCTGTCATTATATAACCGTTAATAGGTACTGATATGCTATAATTTGGTATGGATACGGATTCAAAGGTATTGGTAAACTGGATTTGGTACAGTTTGCCAATTATCGGGTATTTGTATAACAGTGGAAACTCGATCAACAATCGACCATATATATTATTTCCATCTGCACAAACACACATCCTGCACCAAACCAAGTTGGATGTGTGCTAGACGGTTTATCATGTTATTCAGGTCTCGAATGTTGGATTTTACGGGTAAAATTTTCAATTTCATTTGACGCAAATAATAATCGAATCCCGATTCGATTGAAATTGAAGATATTTTATACAAATTCGAGAAACCCATATCATGAACAAATCTATGAAACATAGTATTGGCTCTTTAGTTCGTCGCTCATCGCTTGCCGAAATTGAAAATCGCCGGATTGTAGCCTAAACTACTGTTCCCGAAAGGTGGTATGGATGGTTACTTATCTGTCACTCTATATCCGTTAATAGGTACTGATATGCACCCATTTGGTATAGATAAGGATTAAAAGGTATTGCTAAGTTGGATTTGGTACAATTTTCCAATTATCGGGTATTTGTATAACATTGGAAACTCGATCGAAACAATCGACCATATATATTATTTCCATCTGCACGAACACACATCCTGCACCAAACCAAGCTGGATGTGTGCTAGACGGTTTATCATGTTATTCAAGTCTCGAATGTTGGATTTTACGGGTAAAATTTTCAATTTCATTTGACGCAAATAATAAAAACATGGTGAAAATCGAATCCCGATTCGATTGAAATTGAAGATATTTTATACAAATTCGAGAAACCCATATTGTGAACAAATCTATGAAACATAGTATTGGCTCTTTAGTTCGTCGCTCATCGTTTGCCGAAATTGAAAATCGTCGGATTGTAGCCTAAACTACTGTTCCCGAAACGTGGTATGGATGGTTACTTATCTGTCACTCTATATCCGTTAATAGGTACTGATATGCAACCATTTGGTATAGTTAATGATTAAAAGGTATTGCTAAGTTGGATTTGGTACAATTTTCCAATTATCGGGTATTTGTATAACATTGGAAACTCGATCGAAACAATCGACCATATATATTATTTCCATTTGCACGAACACACATCCTGCACCAAACCAAGCTGGATGTGTGCTAGACGGTTTATCATGTTATTCAGGTCTCGAATGTTGGATTTTACGGGTAAAATTTCGATTTCATTTGACGCAAATAATAAAAACATGGTGAAAATCGAATCCCGATTCGATTGAAATTGAAGATATTTTATACAAATTCAAGAAACCCATATCTTGAACAAATCTCGGAAGCACCGTATTAGCTCTATCGTTCGTCGCTAATGGTTTGTCGAAATTTAAAATCGCCGACTTGTTGCCTAAACAACTGTTCCCGACATGTGATATGGACGGTCATTCATCTGTTTTAGTAAGACAGTTAACTGGTATTTATTATCGGAGATGTGGTATCTTTACGAATTTAAAGGTATTTTCAAGAAAGATTTGACACCAATTGCCTATTATCTGGTATCTCCATAACTGGAAACTCGATCGAAACAATCGATCGTATATATTATTTCTATCTGCACGAACGCACATCCTGCACCAAACCAATTTGGCTGTGTCCTAGAAGGTCTATCATGGTCTCGAATGTTTGCCGAAATTTTAAATCGACGGATTGATGCCTATACAATTATTCCCGAAATTTGGTATGGAAGGTCGTTTATCTGTCATTGTAGAACAGTTAATAGGTATTAATAAGCTATCATGTGGTATGTATACGGATTTATAGGTAACTATAAGCTGAATTTGGTACCGACGGCCAATTATCTGGTATCATTGTAACGGTGGAAACAATCGATCGTATATTCACTTATTGGTATAAACAGAATGGTACCACCAATATTTGTATTCAATTTGCAAGCCAGGTGCATATGATGTACACATAGGAGAAAACACGTATGGTACTGTTTAGCTTGGTTGTACAAAAAACATGCCCAAACTAAGTAAATTCACAGATTGTGAATGACAAAAGGACAAAACACATATGAAAACATCATATTGCTTCCTTACAGGTTCTGCGATTGTGCCCGTTCCGCTTACATCTTCCGCACTTCAATGGACGAAAATCCTTAATTTGCGATGGCAGTCTCTTCGTTCGTGGACGACCAGGGGGTCGCTGGACATTAGGTTCGACGACGTCTTCAAGTGGTGGATTTACATCGACAGTATTGGAAGGGATTGGATTTATATAGGACATATATGTCTCTCGGTATTTTGGTAAACTATAGTACGGGTCACAGAAATCATAAGGTGAGAGACCTAAAGATAGAATAGAGGAACAAGCATGCTTACAAGGTATGCTCTCCAATTGGAAGAATCTGCACGAACATGTCTTGTTAGTTAAGTCCACGGCAAATTTTTTTCCATTTTCTATAACCTCAAAACTCCAGCCACACGAGGTATCAACATCTAAGGTACGAGATTGTTCCATGTTGGACTTTAATTTATTTTCCGGCTTCTTACACAAATAGCCGACTTGTTTGTGAGCATCAGTCCTTTTGTTGTTCATCATTATCATGATCTTCCGTCGTATTTCGTCGACCATTCCAACAATGGGCATGGCCCTAGCCTCGCGCACCCAGCTATTCCAACTCTCGGCAATGTTGTTGTCGATGATTCCCCATCTCTTGCCTCTAAATAATGAATTGGCCCAGTTATTAGGCTTCGAAGCCTTAATGAAATCTTCAGCTTCATTAAATGCTTTTGTGACTTCAGTAGTGAATGTATTGAAATCATCTGGATAAGGAGAATATGCAGCTTTCTTGAACTTTGTTGTCCAATGCCTTTTGTTCCTGAAGGGGTTCTTTCTCAACACCGTTGTCCGGAAATTATCGACCACGTGTCTAAGACAGTAAGCGTGGTGACTTCCTGGAAACACGTCGGGGACGCCGTGAACGAGCCCCTCATTCCGATCGGAGAAAAATGTATAATTGCTGAAATTGCCGATTCCATGGTAGCACAAGATCGCTCTCAGCTTCAAGAGAAACCACTCCCAATTGATATTTGACTCCGCATCTACCACTGCGAGTATTGGAAAGAGACAATTTGTTATCCGACGTAAATAAGCTGTTATCACATCTCCACATACTGTTACCAGATGCAATTAATTGTTCTGACCTCTAATAATGTTGTCAAATACACAAACCTGCATATGCGACCGTAAAAAGGCCATCGTTTGCATCCTTTGAGACAGCACTAAGCAAACAACCTTTGTGCTTGTTTTTGATGTGTGTGCCATCCAAGAAGATTAATGGTCTACAACCCCGAACGAAGCCAATAATGCAAGCATGGAAGCTAACAAATAATCTCCGAAATTTATTCGTATCACCATGAACTTCACAATCGGCCACACTACCTGGATTTGTCGTCTTGACTGCATTGCAATACCACCTCAATCTGTTATAAGATCCGTTGTGAAGCCCGTGAATTTTTTGTAGTACCAGTAATGGAAGCTAATTACAGATGATGATAACATTACTAGGGCGGACAAATTGGTTATCCCGCCTAATTTTCCGAAAAAATCAAGTGGTACCAGTAAGTCGTTAATTGTTATTTTCGGTGCAACTTGTGTTATCAAGTTTAGGCGGGATTTCAATAATTTTAGGCGGGATTTTCAATAATTTAGGCGGGAATTGCAATTGTTTGGCAACAAGGGGCTCGTCAAATAATGTGGTATGTCCCTAAAGTTAATTGGTATAAAACGTGGCTTATATAAACTGGTATTGTGATCAATTGGTACAGATAAACTATTTACCGGTATCACTTTGTATACTTATGTTACGATTTCCGCGTTTATGCTTAGTTTTCAAATATCATTTAGTATTACCGTACTTCAATGTGGTATTATGTTTATTGCGATATAATATCTATATTATCGTGTATACCAAAGTTATTCACGATATAATATTTATAATATCTTGTATATTCTATCGGTTTTTGTGATGTAATGTTGAATTTCCATGACGGGTTTCAGAATGTTTCGTTTTAACTTGTAGAAAGACATGTTCGCTAATGAATGTGATCTTTATTACAAGACAATAAGCTTCAACATCACTGCCTCTAACATCAATGTTTGTATAACGTGATTTTCCAATTAATTCGTTTGTTAACATCATCAAATAATGTATTTTCCAATGAATTCGTTGGTCTTGGATGAATTTAAATTCTAATAATGCACGTAATATCTCGAATTTGCGAAGTGGTACAGTGAAGGTATTATATGGTATAGCTATACATAAAATCTGTCAAAATTTTGTTTGTCTTGTTAGCTCTCATCAATCATGTAGTATTTTATTGTGTTAATGTGGTAACACTAGCGACAGAACCATGATATACCAATTGACTTCCTGGAAACATCATGAACACTCTAGAAACTTCTTCCTTATCTGGTATGGCGTTACTATATTCTGTTTCAACATTATGTACTTGTAGTATTCAAACTTTAACATAATTTTTCCGGACATAAAACACGGACATAAAGACCCACATTAACATCATAAAGACCTACATTAACATCATTGTCTTACACGGACATAAAGACCTACATTGGCTTACATAACACATGAAATCTCCAAAAGTATTGTTTCATAGGAGATCAAAACAACAAAAGCATCAAGGGTTCCAACTTACACACCACAAACAGCAAAGTCTAGCAATCCGGCCAAAATGCGAGCCCTAAAGCTTTCTACAGCCTCAGTTTCATTAACTTTGGCCCAAAACGACACATCATCGCGACAAAGAGCCTCGCCGAACATGCATACCCAAACCCCACAATCCATGCTACCGTAAATCTGTCGTCGACAACTAGCATTTGCGACCTTCGAATCTGGCAGCGACGCGACTTTTATGTGCTGCATGTACTGTCGAATGGCAGATGCCTAAATAGAGAAGTCAAAGTATTAATCAAGAGAGCGGACAACTTCTTCACATAAAGATCATACGAGACTTACACATCGGCTTGCGACACCATTGGCTTTCGGGCTAGGCAGCGAGTTGTAGTGGAGGAAAGATCTATTGGGTACGTCTAGGACTAGCATATGCCAATGATATCCATGATGCAGGGGGAAGGCGATGTACTTACAGGATTGTTGCATCGCCCCCGGCAGCTTCTCCAGCTCCGCCTTCGTAACGGCTGACAATTTTCCAAGAAAGTCTTCAAGTCCCTTTTTCGTCGAAATCTTCAGATGGCCATTCGTCAAGACGCCCTCGATATTTTGCTGCGTAACATATCGAAATACTTTTATATCATATAATAAAAAACCGAGATTTTTATATAAGACTCACCGCTACGTGCGTAGGAACAAAGTATGTCTCTACTATCACTTCATAACGTCTTCTGTAATTCGACGATGAAATGTACTTGAACCAGGCATCGATCACGTCTGAAATGAGGGCATGACCTAGCATCATTTCAGCCAAGTGACACCCCTTCAGAGATACAAATTCATCTTCCCATACGACGCACCTGCGTTTGTAACACCCATTAGTACTGAGGCCAAAATGCGTTAATAATCGAAACAAGCATTAATAACAACTTACTTGTAGTCTCCTTTGTCAATGAACTGGTCAACGAGGGCTTTCTCGTCGCTAGATAGTGTTATTTTCCCCGGAAACTCTCTAGCAATGACCACCGTCTCCTTCTCAGACACACTTACATCGACCTCACTCGTTATTTTGGCCGACGACACATCAACAATCTCAGCTACTTTCTCCTTCTTTGCGGGCCCTTTCATTCTTACCTTTTTCATAGGTGTCGTGCTTCCAGGAGGCGTAACGAATGCTTCGTCCTTCTTTCGTCTCCTATCGGCCCTTTTCATTACATTTTGTGCAATAGAAGCTTGTGGATTGGACACCTCAGGAACATTCATGGAGGCTACATATTGCTTATACTCCGCATCAACAGTCAAAACACCTCCATAGTATTGCTTAATCAGCGCATAAACATCAGGGTCAGCCTTAGACTCACCATCAGACTCGGCCCCCTTCAATGCCTCCTTCTCAGCCTCGGCATCCAACACTGCCTCCTTCTCAGCATCTGCACCCTTGACCTCCTTCTCAGCCTCAGACTCGGCACCCTTGGCCTCCTCACCCTCAACATCAGACTCGCCACCCTTCACTGCCTCCTTCTCAGCCTCAGCCTCGGCACTCTTGGCATCCTCAGCCTCAACATCAGACTCGCCACCGTTCACTGCCTCCTTCTCAGCCTCAGCCTCGGCACTCTTGGCATCCTCAGCCTCAACATCAGACTCGCCACCCTTCACTGACTCCTCAGCCTCAGACTTGGCACTTGAGACCTCCTTCTCAGCCTCAGACTCGCCACCTGAGCCCTCCTTATCAGCCTCGACATCCATCTCCATCTCGTCCTCTAAATGATCCTCAGACCCAACTCCAACCCCCCTCTCAGCCTCAGTCACAACCTCATTCTCCCTCACAGCCTCACCTGACTCCTCATCTTGCTTATTTGTATTCACCTCTTCAGCAACAAAAATGCCAGTATCCACATTCTTCACAGCCCTATAATCTTTATCACCCGCATTCACCTCATCTGCAACATTAGCCCCATCCACGTCGAATCCGCTCATTCCACGCCTCGCTGCCTCATCAATATTCTTGCCTTCCGCAGTAGTTAGACCATCTGGAAGAGCAATAAATCTCTCGTACTCTACCGTGCGGAGAACAATGGGATGTGGAATTTCGTACGACTTCAAACTCCCGATGAGCTTTTCGGTCTTTGCCTCACTAGGTCGTGTCGTTGGGTCCATCCACCCCACGAAACGAGGAATGGTTTGAAGTACCTCTCTTTTACCGAGTGACGGGGCGTGCTCGTAGACCCATATCTGAAAGTCATCGTAGGTATGTTAAATGGCGTATACCTCAAAACAGAAAATATTAATCCAACGTACGTACCAATAAACCGAGTGTGCACCCATCAACATAACTTGGTTTCTGAATGATTGATCTCATTAAAAAGGCATGACATGCCTGACCCCAAGCGTAATCATCTAATGCTTCAATCTCCTCGACATACGCAAAGAGGAACTCCGGGATGCAGTAAGTCGACGTTGGAAATAAAATGCAGACAAACACCAATAATACGTACAGACGAGCGAAATCTTCTAGACTAACCCTATCAAATTTTTTCCTTAACTCTTCCAATACCTTAATAACATCATTTCGATAAATTCTAATCTTTTTTTTTTCATAACTTGGAAAACATCTCCTAAGATATGGAATGTCGCCCACAGGTTTGAAACTTAAATCGACAAAAATGCCATTCGCCCTCAACCCCATAAAAGCAGAGAACTCCCTAACCGAAAATGGTATGACAGTATCTACTCCAAACCTGAAACCCAGCGCATCTGGTGTAAACCGCTTCAACATCGCCAACAACTTCCCGCCTGGGATTTCACAAGGGCTTACACCAAGGAATGGAGCAAATGGCGTCCTCTCCAAAGCTTGTCGATGAGGCCCACCAACTCCTAGAATTTCGGTCATCTTCTTGCGGAAAAATTCCGGTTGGCATCTACTTCTCGGGATTAAGCTTTTCTCTCCAACAGAGGTCGATGGGTTCGTCCCAGCGGAGTCTGACCCGGCCTTCTCTACGCCTTTTTTCACCGGATTCTTGCCAACTCGTCGCGCAGGGGGGATGATTTTTTTCCGACCCATGACGATCGTTTTTGCGTGTGAAATTAGGGTTTTTTGGTATTCTTCGACGAGATGTAGGTTTAGTTCACAATGGAAGTGTTACTGGTAATATATGCAGCAAAAATGTTACTCTCTGATAAAACGTTTTCAGCCACAATGTGTTTATAAGCAAAAAACACTTTCAATTATTTATGTTGTTTTCTAATTATTTGTTATTAATTTTTTTCAAAGAATTATTTGTTATTTCTCAGGCAACTTTTATTCGTCATTGTTAAGAATATGGTATAGTCTTACATGGTACTGTTTCCGTACAAGCAGAACCTGGTACCCAGGTAAGGTGATTTGTTACTGAAATTGAAAATGTTTTTATTATAGGAAATAAACCGTTTTTGTCTTTTCATTTTTTGTTATAAATAGTGCAACATTTGTTACAAGATACTAGTCATCGGTTATTATATATAAGGAATTTGTTTAAACAAGAGACGCAAGTGGTACCAAGGTGATGTGGTGTGTTACTGGAATTTTTTATCTTTCTCGTGACACGTTATTGTTTTGTGTTACAAAATTTCAACATACTGGTATTACAGAGCAATAAATTGGTACTGGCTAGAACTAGCTGGTATCAGATGATCATGAACTGGTACCGGATAACTATTTTGCGTTACAGAATTTCAACATACTGGTACCGGGTTTGATTTCGAATTCAGGCCCTGTTTAAGAATTTTCTAGGTTAAATGATCCATTTTGTGTGGTGTAAAAAAGTGGTATGAAAATATATAAACTGGTAAAGAATGATTGTTTTCTGTTACAAAATTTCAATATACTGGTATCACAGAGCAATGAAGTGGTACTGACTAAAATTAGCTGGTATTAGATGATCATGAACTGGTACAGGATTATTATTTTCCGTTACAAAATTTCAACATACTGGTACCGGGTTTGATTTCGAATTCAGGCCATGTTTAAGAATTTTCTAGGTTAAATGATCCATTTTGTGTGGTGTAAAAAACTGGTATGAAAATATATAAACTGGTAAGTAGTGATTGTTTTGTGTTACAAAATTTCAACATACTGGTATTGCAGAGCAATGAAGTGGTACTGACTGAAATTAGCTGGTATCAGATGATCATGAACTGGTACCGGATGTTTATTTTCAGTTACAGAATTTCAACATACTGGTACCGGGTTTGATTTCGAATTCAGGCCCTGTTTAAGAATTTTCTAGGTTAAATGATCCATTTTGTGTGGTGTAAAAAACTGGTATGAAAATATATAAACTGGTAAGGAATGATTGTTTTGTGTTACAAAATTTCAACATACTGGTATTGCAGAGCAATGAAGTGGTACTGACTGAAATTAGCTGGTATTAGATGATCATGAACTGGTACCGGATTGTTATTTTCCGTTACAGAATTTCAACATACTGGTACCGGGTTTGATTTCGAATTCAGGCCCTGTTTAAGAATTTTCTAGGTTAAATGATCCATTTTGTGTGGTGTAAAAAACTGGTATGAAAATATATAAACTGGTAAAGAATGACTGTTTTGTGTTACAAAATTTCAACATACTGGTATTACAGAGCAATGAAGTGGTACTGACTATAATTTGCTGGTATCAGATGATCATGAACTGGTACCGGATTATTATTTATAGAGCAATACATAATGCAACATGTGTTCCTAAGTACTTGTCTTCTGTTATTATTTATAAGGAATTTGTTTAAGGAAGAGACGCGAGTGGTAGCAAGGTGACGTGATGTGTTACTGGAATTTTTTTCTTTCTCATGACACGTTATTGTTTTCTAATTATTTATTGCTTTTTTTTCGAAGAATTACTTGTTTGAACTGAGGCAACATTTATTCGTTAATGTTACGTATTTGGTATTGTTTTCATGGTTTTGTTATCAAACGAGCAGAAATTGGTACCCAGGTATATTGATTTGTTACATAAATTGAAAATGTTTGGATCTTACGTCGCGTCAAGATTCGTTGTAATTTCGTGTCGATTACTAAGACCCACAACTGAATTGGTGTGAATCCACAGTCTTCGAGCACAAACGTCGAGATTTCACTCGTGTTGTACCAAAATTTTCTAATTGAGTTTGAAGCATTATTCAAAATAAACATCGAAATTTTCCTTGGTTACGAGAACTCATGACAAAATTGAGCTCGATTTTACCTTTTCTGCTCAATTACGTTGAAGATTTCGGAGATTTCATGGCGTTTGGGTGTTGTAATAAATCAACAGATGGCATTTGGGGGTGATGGTTCGCACGAGAGGGATGATGATGGCATATATTTGTAAATTTTCGCAACAGATGAGGGTAGGTTGGTCTTTTAAGCACATTTGGGTCCTTAATTCTAAGGCAAACTTGAGATGGGTGTTTTAAACTGAAATTTAAAGCAATTGGGGCTGAATCCAAATGAAAGTTGCTTGTGTGGGGCTGAAACGAAATTTACTCTTTTTTTTAACAGCTTTTCTCGAGAAGCATGTAAATTGTAATAATCTTTTTTTTGGCCAAGTAATCTCATTTAATCAGCAAAAAGTATGCTGCTTTTGCTAGCTTATAAGCAGGACATGACGTTTACGTATAATATATTAGATGTAATAACGATGCACTTTAGATTACCACGAGAAAAAAATATGTGAACACTAGCATGCACTTTGCATTGGCCTGCAAATGAAAAAATAAAAATAAAAAGCTGTCTCAAAACTTTGGTTTTACCCATCTTAAAAGCAAACTGTCTCTTTAATAAAAAAATTCAAAAAAAAAATAAAAAATTACACATACACTAAAGGCAAAGCAAAGGCCAGTTTTTTAATCATGGCAACCGTTGTAAGTAACGTTTTTCTTTATTATTACTGTGAGTAATCGCACTAATTCACAAACGTTATAAAAGGGCAGAGCAGATTAAGATAATCTATATGAATTTGATAAAGAAAAGATATATTTCGTCTTTTAAGGGCACTCTTAAAGAACCTTCATTGACTTGTTTACAATTATAACTTTTTCAACTTTACGAAACGTTCAACTGATTATTACTTACTCCTTTTTTCTTTTACTTTATCTTTGCAATAATAATAAGATAATAGTTTGCATAGTTCTGACATATTCAAAGTTGGTTTTACAAGTTTAATGTCCGTACATTAATGCTAGTCCCACTCCCATAGAGGAGAGGCATCCCATGCATGTACTTTTTCAGACGATTATAATTATCAAAAATTGAATAAAAAGCCCAGCACATCACATAATTTTGGTAAAAAATTGGACCCATCACTTATGAGCATTCAATTCATATTAATAATGTACAAGTGCAAGATGAATAGATAATGTTCAAGAGAGGAATACATTTAATTCAAGCAAATAAATCATGATACGATGCGTTTTAAAGAAAAATTATACATATAGATAGATATTCAAATAGCGTATCTTGGAATCATGCATTAGTATCTTACTGTCAGACTAACACTAATTGGTCGTAAATTAACCCACTTTAAATCCCACAATTGAATATAGTTGGTGTGTCAGCGCGAAAGATGATAACATAAATTTAAAAAAAAAAACACTGTACATGTTCAACAATTTCCAGGAAATGTCCAAAAACTCATGTTCCGTAATAAACAAACAAACACCAGTTTTAACTTTTTCGCATTTTCATATGTTTTTTTCTTTCAATCAACAACCCAAAACAATGAGCTAGCTATGGGGGTTTTTAATTAAATAATAATAAAAAAAACAATCATTAATAAAATAAACATCAAATGAAAACTATTAATAAAACAGCAATTTTCGTACTTTGGGAGTACGAGTTACTAACTCGTATTCCAGGAATACGAGTTACTACTCCACGCTGGCCTGCTGGCTTTTCAAGTAACTCGTATTCCTAGAATACGAGTTACTCTTTTCTTTTTTTTTTTATTTTTAATTTTAACTTATTTTATATTATTAATAATAAAATCTACCAAATCATAAAATCATCGTTATCTCATGTAACATACATAATAAAAATCCATAAACGCATCTAAATTAATGTTTGTTTCGCGCCGATTAAAATGACATGCATATCTTATATTTTTCGAATATCGAAAATATATTTTTTATTTTTTATTTATTTTATGTAGATATAGTGGTGTATTATTTCATCTAGTTTTGCTCTGTTTTAGTACGAACCTCTCGTAGTTTTGCGGGTCCCTTTCTTGGTGTATGTGTCTGTTACAGTTCTGCTTTGCCAAACAAAATGAAGATGATGAATTACAGTCCAACAAATTATTATCGAAAAATAAAAAATATATTTCCGATATTCGAAAAATATAAGATATGCATGCCATTTTAATCGTCGCGAAACAAACAGTAATTTAGATGCGTTTATGGGTTTTTATTATGTATGTTGCATGAGATAACAATGATTTTATGATTTGGTGGATTTTATTATTAATAATATAAAATAAGTTAAAATTAAAAAAAAAAGAAAAAGAAAAGAGTAACTCGTATTCCAGGAATAACTCGTATTCCAGGAATACGAGTTACTTGAAAAGCCATGTCATGCCAGCGTGGAGTAGTAACTCGTATTCCTGGAATACGAGTTAGTAACTCGTACTCCCAGAGTACGAAAATTGCTGTTTTATTAATAGTTTTCATTTGATGTTTATTTTATTAATGATTGTTTTTTTTATTATTATTTAATTAAAAACCCCCTAGCTATGCCTCACTAGAGGCCCCAAACTGATTACCCTAAAAATGCTGACGTGGCAATCCACAATTTCCTCGAAGAAAAATTTATAACACCAAAATACATGGATACTAATAAAACGTTCAGTTTAGATGCAGCAAAAAACACACGCACACACACTTACTTTACCTTCTTCACAAGAATGGAAGTTCTGTAAACAGCATCATCCTTAATAAAGCTCCACCACAGATAAGTGAGGGGAACCGTACAAGCGTGCCAAAGCGAATGAGCGTCGAAGAAACCGTAAAAAGGAGGAAAGTCGAATACCTCCAAGAGCATTGCAAGCCCGCCCCCGAAGACCACGGCCCACAGCTTCCATCGGGTCGGATGGCCCGATACGAAGGCCCATATGGCCCATATGAGGAGCTGAGCTACGGCCATGACCATGCATACTGTCATGTTCCAACCTTGATGATTAAAAGAGCGAAAATGTTAGAAAGATGGCCCCGGTAAATTTCATGATTGGATGATTTTTGGAATAATTACCATAGTCCATTTTGTAGATGTTGAGGTACAAAATGTGGGTCGTTGTGAATGCAATCACTGGGGCGGCGACCATTACCCTAGCAGCTTCGTTCCTTAAGTTGAAGCTTCTTATTATTGATAGTAGGAGAGAGTATCCCAGCAAAACCACGGCCGACGAATAGTCTAGCTTCTCCGTCAAATCAACGTCTCTGCACAATGAAAGGGAAGTTTTTTTAACCAGTTTCTTAGGCAAAGATTGGTTTGTTTGCCTGAAGTAAGCATGTCATAAGATAGGTAAGGGAACCAAGAAATTGTACAGGCTATGGAAGACGGCGCTCCACAGCCAAGAGTTCATAGAGAAGAGACCATAGAAATTCCACAGGCTTGCATAATCGTACAACGGTTTGTTGTTTGCGTTGAGGGGCAACTTGTAGTGAAGAGCGATGGAAAACGAAAGCCAACCGTGGAAATGCATGGCGAGATTTAGGGCAGAAAAGGCCACGGAAGCTGGCTCCTGATAATATCATGTCAAGTGTGTGCTTGAAATAGCAGATTATGAGTGTTTTAGCTCAAAATTTATAAGCAAAAGGGCGGAAAGTTGATAGGCATAACAAACCTGGAAGCCATACAAGCGCAGAAAGGGCCATTTTCCATGGTATTTGACTGGTCCTTGACCAGCTTCTGCTCGTTTTCCTTCTATGTGAAGCATACAGTGGTAACGGCAATCGCTTAGGCAGACCAATCGTTTCCACCTTAAGTAAAGAAGCTCTTGCATATACCACGGTCCATCTACAGGTGGAGCATCTGAAGGGAACTTGCAATCTGAAACGAATCTCTCTTCGACCCTGCCGGATTTTTCACATTGCGAGACACAATCCCTAAAATATCAGGTAAAATGTTAGCCCAAGAAATGCTTATAATACGCTTTTCTGCTCCCGAGTTACTCTTTACTCGAGTTACTTTAAATTTTCATGTTCGGAAATCAAAATGGGGACGGACGAAATAAGAAATAGAGCAGTATCGCTATGGTAATCATCGCAAAAATGTGATTATTTGATGGATAATGTTAGCTGTTTCAAAGATCGTGCCTCCCCAACGGAAATTACCTTTGCAAGAAAAAACTACGAAATTTTTGCAAGACTAAGCTGAAAATCCAATAACATTAAGCACCAAACTGCCTCTTTCCCTACAACAGACACTGGGTAAATGCTTAAGCCTCTAATACTACGCCCCTCCCTTGGCGACTCAGATTTAAAAAGAGAAATTGATAAATCATGCAGAAAATTTTAAATTAAGTGCTAGCAAAAAAATATGACCTGTAGAACGGATTAGCATCACCAGGACTACCTTCGGTCACATGAATGAGGGAAACGAGCACCAAAAAGCAGATTAACCAGCAACAATTTTCCATCTGATAATGAAATTGACATAAGAAAAAAGGCTACCTACATCTCAGAGCAATAACACAAACTTATATGAAATTTGTTTTGCCTCAATTTCACTAGCTACATCATCCTTCTAATGTTTCACAAGCACGTACAAGCAAGTAGTATATTGCTAAATGGCACGGGGACAGAGATAGCTACCCAGCTCAATTAGGTAAGGCAATATGCATCATAAGCATCACGAGAACCTTTCTATGCAGAATCAAAGGGGGAAAAACAGTGTACGATAAAGATAGAACTGAACTGTTTAGATTACGACAAATTTTCAGGTGATTTTGATGCTCTAGCAGCTCTAATTATCTCAAGATACATCCTTCAAATTCACCATTCAGGAAATAAATCCACGCTCGGCTCACGCTTCCAACACGTACAGAGCTTGGATTTGATATAAAATTTCAGCAGCAAAGATCAAATCAGCAACATGAAAACGAAGACTAGAGAGCAAACCTTGAACCCCAAATGCATGTTTCAGAAAGTCCAACAAGATTGTTGACGACTAGGTCTGCGATCGAGGGCGATTCAAACAGATTGAGGCAGAACTAGAAGCAAATGAACGTTGTTTGTTGGCTACATGAGATGAGATGAGATGAGAGACGTGCGATCTTTTGGGAGAGATTCCCTTTTCAATATTTTAGAAAATAGTTTATTATAAAAAATAAATAAATAAAATGGGCAGAGAAGACTTGTCAATGTGTCGATGCGTAATATCTCGAGGAAAAAAAAAAAGAAGATAGGTAAATATAATACTGATGTGGGGCTATCCCAATCAAAGAATTTTTATGTGTGGGGGAAGATTTATATAGCCGGAGAATCGATTATTACAAAGTTTTAGGGCGTGCATAAGGTGCTTATTTGTAAGAAAACTGAAAGGAACGTATCAGGGACGTGTTGGGACTTGTCGGGACATGTCGGGACGTGTTTGGACATGTTAGGGACGTGTTGGGACGTAAGAAAAAGGACACAAGATGTACGTGGTTCGGATCTTTACAGATCCTACGTCCACGGGCGCTCAGAAACTTCCTTTCACTATACTTTGAAGGTTACACGCTCAAATAATCCTTACTTTCGCTCTAAATATGCTAAGTATCGAAAGAGATGTTTAACACACTGTAAAAGGAGAGAACTAGAGAGTATTTTCGTATTCTGATAATGATCCTTGCGAGAATGATGAAGTCCCCTTTATATAGGAGGCTTATTGGATATTGCCTGAAGGTACGTCCCCGGATTCCCGAATATTGCCCAGATTCCTGCTGATATGACCTCCTGGGACACTGTGATGCTACAGAGTGGCAGGCCGTCTGTTAGAGGTCATTCCTGCAGTAGTTACAGCTTCTGTGCTGTTAGGGACGTCAGGCGGCTGGAGATGGGACTTGGCTCTGCGCTGTCAGGTACAACAGGTGGATAGGACAGGTTCTATCAGAACAGCTTTTCAGTGTTGTCAGACGTCCTTTCAGACTTCAGTTGCTTCCTTATGACGCTTCCTCGGGACAACAGGACCTGCTTAGCATATTAGGTCCCAAAACACTTCCATATATGGTGTTAGGTCCCTAAAGCCTGCCGAAGGTCCCTAAAACCCTTATTTCCAGTCGCTATCTCCCTAAAGTCCGTTGGAGGTCCCTCAAACCTGTCGGAGGTTCCTGAAGGTCCCTATCTCTATTATTTGTCATTATTTACTAAATATTAAATATTCTCCCATGGGCCTAACAGGCCTTTTCTAAATTTCCAGGCCCATCTAGTTTTAGTCCGTATCAACCATTACCCTACTCTAATTTGTTTTTTGGGACAAAAAGTAAATTAGAGTAAAATAGTAAGATGGGCCTTACCTCCCTATTAGGGACCTACCACAATTACGTCTTGTAGAGACACGTTCTGTTGGCTGATGTGGAGGAAGGAAACCAGTTCCCAAGTTCCTCAGCGTACCCCTTGTAGCTCCCTTGCTCCGTCAGGTCCTAGTGGCTAGGGACGTTCGCGAGGAGATTCCTCCTTCCGAAGGGACGGAGGATATTCCCGGCGGATCCTTTCTCTGTTAGGGGAGTCAAGAAGTTCCCCTCACCGTCACTGCCTTTGGTGTTTAAGAGGAAAACAATTTCATCGAAATGGTTAGAAGAAAAAGCAAAAAAGAAGTTACTCCCTTTGAGGCGTAGGTGCTGAGCCTCTTATGGGACCTATAGGGACCTCAGCGGACAAGTCCCGTCTTCTGTGGACCTGTGTCGAGGCAGCTTGACACATTGGGACGTGCATGGCACGGACCTGGCACGGACTTGAAAGGGACCTGGAGCGGACCTGAAAAGGACTTGACACAGACCTGGACACTCTAAATGTTAGGTTATTACCTACTTCCACGGAAGAAGTTGACTTTATGCCACCCGGAGGTCATGTAGGTCGGGATCCGAAGTAGTGACGACACAAAGTTGGTGTGGGACACGGGACGTGCACGGCATTGAGGGAGCTGATGTCAAAGCCTTCTACTTTCGTGATTCCTTCGAAGAAGATCCTTGAGCTCCCGAGACTCATAACTTCTGGATTCCTTCTCTTTTACCTCTATCTTTCTTGTTTTCGGACATCATAGGACCAGCAACGTTTTACGGGGGCTTAACTCCCCTAGGTTCACCTGTCTCTATCGGGGGATTTTTCTCTGTGCTATGTACGCTTCATATGTTGTATCTGCTGTCTTTGGGATCTGGAAGGGACCTTGCAGGGACCTGATGGCGGAGCTCCTCTTCAAGCCTTGCATTTTGAAGGAGATCCCCAAGTCCTACTGCACGTTCCTCCTAGCTCCTAGGACCTCCTACTTGTATAGACCTTTCCTTTTTCATCATGGTCATAGCCTGTAAAAAATACTATGTTATTTATTCCTTTCGGGACATAATGGTATGGGGAGCTTAACTCCCCATGTTCGCGTGTTTCCCCGGAGTTCCCTTTCTTCTGTATTTTATGTTTTTGCATCCTTTCGGGACCTGATGGATGTTCCTGGGAACATCATTATCATGGCAATTATAGCGCCAGCTCGCTTAGATGCATGGTTATAGCGCCAGCTCGCTTAGTAATTCGTAAGCCAAGTACGAATTCACGCCTGGGTTGCAATGACCGTCGTCATTGTCCTCAGGTGTCATTTGCGCTAGGCTCTCTATGTCCTTAGCGATTTCAGTATTTGTGTAGACACTTAGGTCTATAAAGTATGGGGATCCCCTCATTGATTTACAATGGTTATAGCGCCAGCTTCGCTTTGGTACCATTCACGTCGCAGGCTTACTGAGAGCCTTTGATGTCCTGTACACCGCAGCCCGTCAGCGGCGGCATCTTGTACACCCTTATGGGCATCATTCACATCGCAGATGGATTATCTTTGACGTCCTGTACACCGCAGGTCCGTCGACCTTTGGCATCATCACACCGCAGATATATCATCTTTGGCGTCCTGTACACCGCAGGTCCGTCGACCTTTGGCATCGATTATATTATACGGTGCACCATTTATATAATAATATATTTATATTCCGACAAGGCGGTATTTTCTTAGGACATCAATAGTTTACCCTGGTTATAGCGCCAGCTCGCTTAAACGCATGGTTATAGCGTCAGCTCGCTTAATATCCGGGCTCCTCATGGGAGGCCTGGAATTGGAAGTAATGGCGAAACGGAGCTCCATTCTTTTTGGTTAATGGTGAGGTCCCTGACCCCAGATCTCCGGAGGTTTGGACCTTCGACTGCTCAAGTGTACAATTTCGGGCTCTGCTGGAAATTGGAATTCCCCTGGCCTGGAGCTCCTATAGGGACGTGAGCTTTAAATGGAGCTGGCCCTTATCTAGAGGAGGTGGGGGTTGTCTGCTTTTGGTCAGCATAGATCCCCCGGACTCCTTCTTGGCTGCCTTCAGACCTTGGTCGAGGCTATGCACAACGGACCTCCCTAGACGTCATACGAGGATGAGTCCTTCTATTTAATCCTTCAAATGATATCAGTTGTTAGTATAATGCATGTATTTATTATGGTATCGATGATATAAATGAGAATAAGGTTTAGAGGGCCCTGGAATTTCGGCCAAGAGCCTTATCAACTCAGGATGTCTCCCGTGGATTATTAGGCGTCGTCGCGGAACTGGCTTCTAGGTTCCACATGTGGTAACTAGGCTCCTCAGACCAGCACGGAGCTCGATTTATAGGCCCGGAATATGGAGATTCGGGTCTGCGCGCAAGCGCAGAGCTGGGCTTTTATCTCCCTCAGATCTTTGTATGCCAGCGCGGAGCTGTCTCTTAGGTCCCACAGTCCTTCGCGCGCCAGCGCGAAGCTTGGCTTGCATCTTCCACGGATTTTTGGATGTCAGCGTGGAGCTTTCTTCTAGGTCCCCTGGACCTCCTGGACCTCCACGTGTCAGTGCGGGGTTGGGATTGATCTTCTGTGGATCTTCGTATACCAGCACGGAGCTGGGCTTTGAGGACCCGAGGATCTCCGTACGCCAGCACGGAGCTGGCCTTTAAGTCCTTCATGCGACATAGATCCCCGGGACTCCTTATCGATCACCTTCGAATCAAGTTCGTTGCCGCGACTAACACCTTTTTCAGGGGTCCCGTCTGGAATAAACCTCTCGATCACATCCTTCAAATAATAACAATTGTTAGTGCGGCGCACATATTCGATAACAGTAACATATAATAGAGAATGAGATTTTAGAAGGTCCTGAAGTCCCGGTGAAGAGCCTTATCAACGCGGAATGTCTTCTGTGGATCTTCATGTGCCCGCATGGAACTGGGCTTTTATCTCCCACTGATCCTCAAGCGTCGGCGCGGAGCTAACTTCTAGGTCCACGGACCTTCGTAAGCCCATGCGGAGTTGGACTCTGACCTCCCGTGGATCTTCGTACGCCAGCGCGGAGCTGGCTTCCGAGTCTTTAGAATCTTCATGTGTCAGCGCGGCGCTTGGCTTGTATCTTCCGCGGACCTTCGGACGTCAGCTTGGAGATTCCTTCTAGGTTCCACGGAGCTTCGCGTGCTAGCGAGGAGCTGTAAGGTCTCAAATTTAGAGCTCCGGGTCTTTTTACCAGCGCGGAGCTGGATTTTTTAAGCCTTCTGCCAGCGCGGAACTGGACTTTGAGGTCCTTCTGACTTTCGTACGCCATTGATGGGCTGGGCCTCTAAGTCCTGTTTGAGGTCCGCAAGTCGGCCTCGCAGCTCCCTTCCTTTTTTGCCAATAGCTGTTTTCCCCTTTTTTTTTTTCGACCGTGGTTCAGTTCCCTTCTTCTGGAGCTTCCATCCCCCTTCGCTTTTTCGGGTGGATCACTAGCGGGACTCGTGGAGGTCCGCCTGGATGTTCTGAGATCCCTCGAAGACTTATCTGTACCCTATTGCTCGTATTCATCATCTCTTGGCCTGTATTTTAGGTCCTGACCGTTTCTCAACACGTTCGGCAGTTTCTGGAGGTCCTCCTCCGCGGTTCACTTCTGACTTCGACTATCTTTTGGGTGTTTTGTTTCGTCCCATAAAGAAAAGAAAGAAGAACGGTTAAGCACAACTTCGCACAATATAGGCAAAATCACTCACGCCTTCAACTCTGAATTTCCCACAGACGGCGCCATTTGATGTGGGGCTATCCCAATCAAAGAATTTTTATGTGTGGGGGAAGATTTATATAGCCGGAGAATCGATTATTACAAAGTTTTAGGGCGTGCATAAGGTGCTTATTTGTAAGAAAACTGAAAGGAACGTATCAGGGACGTGTTGGGACTTGTCGGGACATGTCGGGACGTGTTTGGACATGTTAGGGACGTGTTGGGACGTAAGAAAAAGGACACAAGATGTACGTGGTTCGGATCTTTACAGATCCTACGTCCACGGGCGCTCAGAAACTTCCTTTCACTATACTTTGAAGGTTACACGCTCAAATAATCCTTACTTTCGCTCTAAATATGCTAAGTATCGAAAGAGATGTTTAACACACTGTAAAAGGAGAGAACTAGAGAGTATTTTCGTATTCTGATAATGATCCTTGCGAGAATGATGAAGTCCCCTTTATATAGGAGGCTTATTGGATATTGCCTGAAGGTACGTCCCCGGATTCCCGAATATTGCCCAGATTCCTGCTGATATGACCTCCTGGGACACTGTGATGCTACAGAGTGGCAGGCCGTCTGTTAGAGGTCATTCCTGCAGTAGTTACAGCTTCTGTGCTGTTAGGGACGTCAGGCGGCTGGAGATGGGACTTGGCTCTGCGCTGTCAGGTACAACAGGTGGATAGGACAGGTTCTGTCAGAACAGCTTTTCAGTGTTGTCAGACGTCCTTTCAGACTTCAGTTGCTTCCTTATGACGCTTCCTCGGGACAACAGGACCTGCTTAGCATATTAGGTCCCAAAACACTTCCATATATGGTGTTAGGTCCCTAAAGCCTGCCGAAGGTCCCTAAAACCCTTATTTCCAGTCGCTATCTCCCTAAAGTCCGTTGGAGGTCCCTCAAACCTGTCGGAGGTTCCTGAAGGTCCCTATCTCTATTATTTGTCATTATTTACTAAATATTAAATATTCTCCCATGGGCCTAACAGGCCTTTTCTAAATTTCCAGGCCCATCTAGTTTTAGTCCGTATCAAATACACTATTGGAATTTTGACTGTAGTTGCTTGCTATGTATAAATTGAACAGTGTAACTCAAATTTGATTTTGATATAGACCACGTTTGGAGTTAAAAATACATGGAATGTCATATTATCAAATCCATAAAGAGAGAGCCATTTTACGAGATTCTATCATAGCAATTAAAAGAGATGGGGTTGATCGATTCTTGAAACAAAAACTACAACGTCAAACATATATGAATGAACACTAAAACATAAATAAAACATAAATAAACATACATTACTTGCTGCTGTGTTCATAAAGAGTTCAATATATGATCTTCGGAGAGGATCTTCATCGTTTTTCATTCATTACAAGGAGAATGGATCGTAATTAGCACAATCAAGAACAGGGCCGTTTTTTCAATTTCGGTGGCCCCGTTCTCTTAATAGAGTGAGGCCCTTAAACATAATCGCCGTAGGCGATGTAGATCTTGGTGGACCCGATCTCTTAATAGCAAACTTAAAATTTTTAAAGCTAACGAGTCTGACTCATACCGAAAGAATTTTATTTAGGAGTAATGCTATGTTTTTAATAGTCATTATTTATTCACAATGATATATATTACTATCTTTTTATAGTAATTTACATGGATATCTTTCTATCTTATTAAGAGCATTGCTCTCATAAATCGCCATTAATCCAAATTTGGTATGTCAATTTCCACCAATCAAGTACAACTAATAATTGATAAAAATAATGTTAAATATACTATTAGGCCACACGTTCATGTATGCATTTGTTAAGGGCACGTGACTTCTAAGACGTTTTTATTTTAACAAAAGATATTAACCAACAGAAGTCAACTATGAGTATGAATGACGAAGGGCACGTGAACTGTCAGATGCATTTGTTCCCTCCCTGCATACTACTCGTTTTTAGCACAGAATGATTTTTCTTTTATCTTCTTATTAACAAAGAATTATAAACGGATTTAAAGTGGGCCAAGATGTGGCCCCTAATCTTTTGGACAATTAAAGATAAAAGTGGACACCGAGATTTAACGTGGAAAACCCCCAAACGAATCGGGGTAAAAACCACGGGCAAGGAAGAAGAATACACTATAAAGGAAAAATATAGGAGTTACAACCTCTCAATCTATAAAGGAGAAAACCTTCAGTATCTCTCTTTACAGTCGGAGAAAATACCGACAAACTCTCTATTTTTATTTCTCTCTATTTTTACTTCACTCTGTGGGATTTTATTTGCTTCTCTGTGTTCCGCTCTGCTTGAGCACTGCCTATTTATAGGCAATTGTCAAAAGTAAGCCTACGTAAGTGCTTACCTCATTCACGAATGACAAATTATTCCCATGTGCTTTTTATTTGTCAAAGCCGCAACTTGTGACAATCTCCCACTTGAAGAATTGATTGGGGATTAAACGGATCTTCACACCATTCTTTTTCCCTTGCCCTTCATTTTGCTTACGTCTCCGCTAGGCCACTCGAGGAACGACACCAAACGAACTTGTCAGTGTTGACTGCATTCGTCAAGAAATCTGCTAGGTTGTCTTTCGTATGAATCTTCAACATATCTACCGTGCCCTCTTCCACTTGCTCACGAACAAAGTGATACTGGACTCGTATGTGCTTTGACCTGGAATGAAAAGTTGGATTCCTTGTGAGATGCAAGGCACTCTGACTGTCACAGAATAGAGGAATATTTTCCTGTCCGTGCCCGAGTTCCTCCATGATCAATTTCAACCATACTGCCTCTTTACTAGCCTGCGTAGCTGCAACATATTCTGCTTTATTTGTTGACGTTGCGACAACAGACTGAAGTTTCGATACCCAGCTTACGGCTCCGCCAGTAAGAGTGAACACATATCCCGTGGTAGATTTGCTCTTGTCAAGATCACCTGCATAATCAGAGTCAACGTAACCTCTGACAGTAAAGTCTGCTCCTCCGTAACATAATGCAACATCTGAGGTTTCTTTGATATATCGTAGGATTCTCTTCACTGCGCTCCAATGCTCTTTGCCCGGATTCGCCATGTACCGACTCACTATTCCCACTGCATGGGCAATGTCTGGTCATGTACAAATCATTGTGAACATAAGACTTTCCACCGCTGATGCATACGGTACTCAAGACATCTCCATCCTTCCTTCTTCACTGCTAGGACTCATACTGGAGGATAACTTGAAATTAACAAGAAGTGGGGTAGAACTTGGCTTACAATCTTGCATATTGAAGCGTCGCAAGACCTTCCTCAGATAATTCTTCTGCGAAAGCCAAATCTTCCTGTTATTTTCTGTCTCGGTAAATTTGCATCCCTAGAATCTTGTTTGCCGGTCCCAAGTCCTTCATTTCAAATTTCCTAGCCAACTGTGCCTTGGGTTCATCAACACGATCTTTGTTGGGGCCTGCTACAAACATGTCGTCAACATACAACAGTAATATAATAAAATCATTTTCACCAAACCTCTTGAAATATGCACAAGGGTCTGCATTCAATCTGTTGTATCCAAGGCTCATGATGAAGGAATCAAATCTATTATACCAACACCTCGGTGCCTGTTTGAGACCGTATAGAGATTTGTTCAACCTGCAAACCAAGTTCTGTTTTTCTTTGTCTTCAAAACCTTCCGGCTGGAGCATATAAATCTCTTCTTCAAGATCTCCATGAAGAAAAGCTGTCTTTACATCTAGTTGCTCTAGATGTAGGTCGAATGTAGCACATATCGCTAGGAGTATCCGAACAGTCGTCAGTCGAACCACATGTGAGAATATGTCGTTGAAGTCGATGCCTTCTTTTTTAGCGTAGCCTTTAACCACCAGTCGTGTACGAAACTGCTCTACTTGATCATCGATGTTCCGCTTGATCTTAAAGACCCATTTATTGCTGATTGCCTTTCTGTCGTCCGGTAGTGCACCAGCTCCCAAGTCTTATTATTCTGTAGAGCTTCCATTTCTTCTTGCATTGCCGCCAACCATTGATCTGCATCTGAACTGTTCAGTGCTTCTTGAAGAGTTGATGGCTCTCCATCATTATTTAGAAGACAGTATGCAACGTTGCTATCCATATCGTAATCTTCATGCCAGGATGGTGCAGCTCTTTTGCGTGTGCCCCTTCTAACTTCTAGCTCTGGAGATTCGTTTGGCCCTTCCTCGTCCTCCGGTGCTGCTTCAAAAGAATTTTGTTCAATAGACTTCTCTTTCATCTGAATCGTCGTAGTCTCTGAGCGTTCCTTTGTAGTGCTATCATTTTCTCCTTTAGTTTATATTCTAAGAAGATAACCTCCCTACTGATGACAACCTTGTGGGCAGTGGGATCCCACAGACGATACCCCTTCACACCATCAGCATACCCCAAGAACAAACACTCTCTGGACTTTGGATCCAGCTTCGTGGTTTCTTGGGCGTTGTACATCACGTACACAGGACTTGCGAATACATGGAGTTTGGAATAATCCGCTGGCTTTCCGGTCCACATCTTCATCGGCGTCTTCTGATCAATTGCCGTTGAAGGTGACCGATTGATCACGTAGCAGGCGGTGTTGACTGCTTCTGCCCACTATGATTTATCCAGACTGACAGCTCCCAACATGGCTCTTGTTCTCTCCAACAGAGTCCTGTTCATCCGCTCTGCCACTCCATTTTGTTGTGGAGTATACGCTGTAGTGAAGTGCCTTTTGATGCCTTCCCTTTTACAAAAGCTATCAAATTCTCTGTCAGTATATTCTCCTCCATTATCCGTCCTCAAATACTTGATCTTCTTTCCTGTATCAAGTTCGACCCGAGCCTTGAAAATTTTGAAGGTAACGAACACATCTCCCTTACTCTTGATGATATACACACAACATCTCCGGGAGTAATCGTCGATGAAAGACACGAAGTACTTTCCTCCTCCTCGTGATGAAACTGGTGATTGCCATACATCAGAGTAAACCAATTCTAGAATGTCGTTGCTTCTTGATGTGTTGAACTGTAGCCGGTGCTGCTAGTTTGCTACGCAATGCTCACAGAACGGTAGTGACACCTTCGTGAGACCCGGAAGTAGATTCTGTCCCGCAAGAATTTTCATTCCTTGTTCTGACATATGCCCTAGCTTCTGATGTCACAGCATTGTAGATCTTTCTATTGAATTTCCTGAAGCTATAGATGCTTACCCTTCTTGCACAGTCTCTCCCAACAGCATATACAAATTTGCAGCGACCTTTTCACCTTTCATGACTACAAGTGCTCCCCGGAATATTTTCATTATTCCTCCCCGAACTGTGATAGCCAAGATCATCGAGCTATCCCACAGATAATAAATTCTTCTTCAGACCTTCCACGTGTCGCACTCCTTGAATAGTGCGAACTGTACCGTCGTGCAACTTCAGCCTCACTGTTCCAACGCCGCAACTGTACACAGATCCTCCTAAGATAGGTTCGTAGTGGTTGAACCAGTCTCTTTGAGAGGTCATATGAAAAGTTGCGCCTGAGTCAAGAAGCCATATCTCGTCGTACGCCTTCCTGCTCTCCGTTGAGATAGCTGCTTCGCTACACAATACGTCTCCACCTGGCGCGTCTGCCAAATTTCCTTGAGGATTGGAATTTTTCAGGTTCCAACAGTCCTTCTTCAAGTGACCCTTCTTTCAACAGTGGTAGCATTTCATATCCTTCTCCTTACTTCGTGATTGTCCCCTGCCTTGAGTGTGACTCCCACTTGAACCACATTCCGTTGATCTCCCTCTCATCACCGTCAAAGCTTCAACCTGTTGCGAGCCTGCTTGCTGGTCCTCCTTGTTCTTTCGCCGATTTTCTCTTCAAGAATAGCAGCTGGGATGTTATTGAAGACCAGAACTTTCGCGTTGTTCGTCAAGTTGATGATGAGTTGATCATACGAATCAGGCAGCTCTGAAGTAGGATTTCTGCACGTTCTTTATCCTCCGTTTTATACCCCAACGACGTTAGCTGGGAAAATAGAGTATTCAAGACGTTGAGATGCTCCGTCACCGAAGTAGATTCAGACATTCTCAAGGTGAACAATTTTCTCTTCAAGAAAATTTTGTTGTGTAACGACGTCGGCTCGTACAGATTGGTTATATGGTCCCATATCTCCTTTGCCTTTTTCTTTTCTTCTACGCTGGACAATATCTCATCCGCTAGTGCCAGATGGAGATTTGCAACAGCGCTTCCGTCCATCTCGTTCCATTTCTTTTCGTCTTTCACCGTGGCTGGCTTTCAATCGATAGCCTCCAGACAGCCGTCTTTCCGTAAGATTGCTTTTATCTTTAATTTTCACAGTGAAAAATTCCTCCCGTTGAACTTTTCGATATCAAACTTTGCCACCATAATTTCTGCTCAGTTGTGAGCGATACCTCTGACGGGGTAGCAGCAGATAATTATTGAACTCGTACCGGCTTTTTCGTCACCGTAACAAGGGCAATATAATATCTATTATTTTCTGATGTGGAGGGTCCACGTTAGTGGTAACCACAGAGCATGCGATAAATAGATATATAAAACCCAAGCTCGGCTCTGATACCAATTGTTAGCGTGGCAGCGGACCCGGTCGAGTAATACTGCGGCTAAAATTTGAACAATTAAAGAGAAAAGTGGACACCGAGATTTAATGTGGAAAACCCCAAACGAATCGGGGTAAAAACCACGGAAAAGGAAGAAGAATACACTATAGAGGAAAAATATAGGAGTTACAACCTCTCAAACTATAAAGAAAAAACCCTCAGTATCTCTCTTTATAGTCGGAGAAAATACCGACAAACTCTCTATTTTTATTTCTCTCTATTTTTACTTCACTCTGTGGGATTTTATTTGCTTATGTGTGTTCCGCTCTTCTTGAGCACTGCCTATTTATAGGCAATTGTCAAAAGTAAGCCTACGTAAGTGCTTACCTCATTCACGAATGTGAATGAGATGACAAATTAATCCCATGTGTTTTTTATTTGTCAAAGCAGCAACTTCTGACAATTAGTTGAGATGAGAGACGTGCGATCTTTTGGGAGAGACTCCTTTTTCAATTTTTAAATAGTTTATTATAAAAAATAAAATAGGCAGATCAGGAAACTTGTCAATGTGTCGATCGATGCGATGGGTAGAGCTGGCATTTTGGCCCGCGGCCCGCGGGTAGGCCCGCCCCGCCCCGCCAAAGGGGTGGGACGGGCTTTGATACTTTAGGCCCGCCAGGGTAAGCCCACGCGGGCCACGGGCCTAGGCGGGGCGGGGCGGGTTAGCCCGCGGGCTGCCCGCCTAATATTCATAATAAAATAAAATTATACATTATTCAGACATTGGGCTGAGTTGGGCTGTGAACTATGATATATAATTTTATCAAAATATGGACTATGGCCTGTGACATGTTGTTGGGCATTGGAAATGATAAAGCCCGTAAAAGAAATCATCCTTCTTCAACACGGTGAGGGTTTTTCATTTTCAATTTGCTGCTAATTACATCTCAATCACCACGCACACCAGTCCGCAACCTAACACCCATTGGCCATCCCACAAAGCCGAACACGGCGAAACACCACGGCATCCACGACGTGTCACCCTCGTCTCCCAGTCGCAAGCACGAAGCCCTCGTCACCGTCTATCTGCACTGCTGCTGCGCCTAAAGCCTCATCATTATCAGTCGTCATTGCGCGCCCAAGCAAGCCACCGCGACGATGCTAAACCGCCCCCTCTATCCTCCCCTCCGGCGTTGTCTGTCTCCTCTACTTCCCATTAGATAATCCCTGTTTTGAGTTTTGATTTGGCTGGGAACTAGTTTTATTCCTAATCTTTCAGTTTTCTGATTTGGGAATTTTTTTAATATACGGGCGGGCTTTACCCGCCGGGCCCGTGCCCGCAGGCGGGGCGGGGCGGGCCTCCATTTCCAAGGCCGCCCGCCCCGCCCCACCAGGAGGCGGGTATTGGCGGGCTACGGGCCGGCCCGTATTGACAGCTCTAGCGATGGGTAATGAATTATCTTGAGAAAATAAAGAAGAAAAGAAAAAAAGGAGCCCATATTGAAAGGGAAACTTCATCCTCGAGCCCACTAGAAATTTGATATAGACGCAAAATTAGTGACACTTTTGAGTTAATAAATACATAGAATGTCAAAACTCAAATTAAATCCTCAAAGAGAGCCATATTTATGTCTAGAGATTCTAAAATCGATAGCAACAAGAAGACAGGGGGGTTACAAAATACACATAATCATCAAACATTTATATATATATATATATATATATATATATATATATATATATATATATAAGCCTAGCCAAGTACATATACGTTATTACAATACATACTAAAACATATTCACCGTTTCTCATTCATTACAAGGAGAATGGATTGCAATCAGCAGAAGACGAAGAAGACGCAGCACAATCAAGAATGTTCCTCAGTTCATCCCAATCTGCACGCATCAGCAATTCGTTCACGTAGTTATCATTATTACATGCCGACCCAGCTGGAAATAAACTTGCAGCTGCCCGAGAAGCTTCTTCGGGCGAAGGCGAAGCGCTTCTCAAATGCGACGCAGGAATGTTTTGAATATTTCCATAATAATAAGGTTTTGTTGTCTCGGAGTGCTGCTGTTCATTGATCATCGTCATCATGTAAGAGGACGACAACGGCGTGTCGTTTCTGAAACTAATGTTATAACTGCTGCTACTTTGTCCACCATTGTTATTATCGCAGTTGTTGTTGTTAGGAGAGTCGTCGTCCATGCTGCAATATGATTCTGAGCGCACATTTTCGATCATCGCAGTAGGGTTCGTACTGTTGATCGAAAAAACGTTGGAGTTTGATGATGTCAGCTTCTTCTTAGCTGAGGTGAATTCCCGCCAGTCGGGAATGTTGTAGTGCCTTTTGTTGCAAGAAGAGTCGCGCTTTAGTATTCGACAAAGCGTCCAAACTTCCTGAAATAGCGAAAAATAGATTCGAAATCACGATCAATATTGATGGTTTATGTAGCTTTTTCAACTTGCGGAAATTGGTAGGTTAAATAATTGACATTTATAAAACTACTTAGAATTTTATCATCAACTCTTGATGGTTTATGCAGCTTTTTCATCCCAATGAGATCTAGTTAGTTTTTTAGTCATGTATATAGGTGAGGTGGCGTTAATTAAAAGTCGCAGCTTTGGGACACCGTGCTCAAGAAAAGAAGCAAATGGAGGACGATTAACGGTAGAAACCTACAAAACTGATCTCTGCCTGATTACGGGGTTAATTAGACTTGTGACGTTAATTGTCCTCAAATTGCTTCACAGTTCTTAAACTTCGGGTCCTAAAAACTACGCCCCGCCTAACGTATAGGAACTAAAGAAATAATTATATGCAAAAAAAAAAAAAAACTATGCTCTCTATTTGAGTATTGTATCACAAAACTAGGGTTTCTAATGGCATTGTTGAAGTGATCGTGTATTCAATGCAATAACAAGCAACTTGCCAACAATATGTATATTCAAGAATCCAAATTGATTGAAAAAGAGCCATGGAACAACTAAGATCTATCTTGCAATAAAATAAAATATTAAAAACTCTTACAGCTTCATGATGATCGACGGCACTCTTATCATTAGCCGACGAAGAAGAAGGTAGTCTGAATTCGTGCATCATCCACTCGGTCTTCTCTCCCTTGCCAGCGCTTCCACGGTAATAAGCTAGTGACTTTTTCAACCCAATTATTACATGCGAATTAGCGCTCGAAGAAGAATATATGGGCTTATCGATCCCAGTCGCCTTCCAAAATCCCGAGCCAGTCACTCTATTAGGCCTTATGCTGTTCTTATACTTTCTTCCTCTCTGGCAAAAAAAGTACCACTCTTTGTCCCCATTATTGCTTGATTCTGCTATATGTAATGAAAACAAAAAAGAGTAAGAATAAATACCAATACACATGAAGGTCAAATAAGCTCGAATTTTGAAGGAAAAACTCTGAGAAAAGAAACAAACTTTAACTGAAAAAGAAAGATATATATCATACTTGGGAGATCCCAGGGATCGTATTTGTAGATATTAGCTTGCTTGATTAGGTCGAATTTGATGGGTTTTTTCTCGACTTTTCTTCGAAGGTAAAACCCTACAAGCTCTTCATCGGTTGGGTGAAACCTAAAACCTGGTAATGAAACATCGTCTTCGTCGTCTTCTCTCTTACTTCCTACGACGACATAAGTACTGTTTACATTTGATCTGCTCATAGCTTCGTTTTTCTTTCTGCTTTTCTTTTGTTTTACATATGTTTCATGATGTCTGAATAAGGGTTAAGTATATCTAGTTGATTCTCCTTATAAAGGAGGTGTTCTATTCTAGAGAGAGCTGCGTATATATATTGAAAGTGACGGTGTAAGAGAGGGTTTGTTTGAAGGAGTAATATTGATTTTTATTATTGGGTCAAGTCATGAGCATTGACTTGTCGCTTTGAATATATAGATGCATATTCATATATGTTAAGATTTTTTCGTAATTTTGTGGTTAAGTGGAAAAATGCGAAGCGGTCTATGGTCTTTGTGTCGTTATCATTTATGATGGAGACAAATTCATGGATGTCTGAAAATTCAAATTGACATTAAATATATTGGAGCATATGCATGCATGATGATATTATTTGCTCATAGTTATCTGATTTGAGTATTGCGATTTTTTCTCTTTACTACCCGAAAATACGGAACTTTTTATTTCCTAACAATATATCGCAAACATATAAAAAATAATCTATATATATATATATATATATAGATATATATATATATAACACGATTATTAACTATTTTTATGCCTACCAAATGCAATACATAGCCTGAGATTATTTGACCACTTCTGTTCAAAACCAATTGAATTACTTATAATTGAATACATCCACGTATTGGTGAAGTGATCTCATTTGAACAGAAATTTTAAATAATATGATTCGAGATTTATTAAAATACAATATTTCACATTCTCTGCTAATTATTCAATCGTTCGAGAAGCTGCGCGGTCAAGAAATTTAAGGGAGTTTCTACTAACTTAGGACCTTTAAATAATATATATATATATATATATATATTTTGATGAGTATTGGTTGTAACATAAACTTTTCTTCTTATTTTTCTTCCTTTGATATCGATGTGTGACCTGAAAAATGAGGTTTTCATTTGTAGTAATGGCGATGAAAAGTACACTAAATGAGAATCGAAAGAAAAATAGAAGAATAAGTCACGCAAATCGATATAATATAATGTCAAAGTCCAAGACAACATGTTTGACTTGAATGTATTTGTTTGCCATTTAAGCTTTATTCACCTTTTCTTCAATCACAACAAAACACACATTTTGGAAAAAAAAAATAACAACAAAAACACACACGAGAAATGGTAAACAATTATAAAACAATGCTAATTCGTTGATTAGCGCTGCAAATCTTGAAAATGGTAAACACCAACGTGATTATATTCTCTCCTACGCAACATGAAAACTTGCGACATATCACATTTATAGTATTACAAAGCAAAAATAAATATATAAATAAGAAATTTAATATCATGACACGGGACTTTATTTTTGTGCAAAATACAAAAATAGAGTATGTCCCAAATTAGTTATATATTTAATTGAGAAAACTCCAATACATGAGGAGTTTTAGAACATCTCCAACTCATACTTTATTTTCTTACAAAACACAAAAATAGAGTATGTTTCTACTCCAGTATGACTCTATATTTAAAATTAATATAGTGTGGATGAGCAGAGAAATGCTAGATGTAGATACGCACAATTTTCAAGAGTTTTAGTTTATATTTTATTAATAAAATATATGTTATATTTAAAATATTTGATATTCTTATAATAATAGAAGTAAAATAATATTATTTTTATATTATGATATCTTTCTTTTACTTTAATAAGTTATAATTAAATAGTATGTTAATTTTATAATTTATTTAGTTGTTAAATATTAATAACTAAGAGGAATAGCAACGGGCACATGCAAGTGCTTTCTTTCATTTGAGCTGAATTTACATAGAGGTTTAACCATACGGCTTACACTTACTTTCTTTCATGAATTTGCAGCCAACGAATCTATGGGCTGTTCTTTGACCAGATCGGTGTTGTATGGTGGCCACTTCTTGGTGGCCACTTCTGATGAAGGGAATCTCACGTTGGGCTCACATCCCAGAGGTTTCAGTTAAATGCTATTGATACTATCATCAATCATTTAATCATATTGACTTTATAGCTTCGAATCCCGCCATATTATAAGAATGTCATTCCTTTTCCATATGGATTTTTGACCTTCTTGCTGATCTTGCTAGGTGATATGCCCATTGCTGAAATTCATTGCTGAGTTGGTACTAAACAAATCTTGCCGATTAGAGTTTGACATGTATTCTCCAAATGGTGTTATTCTTTTCAGAGAAGTTAGTCAACTCTTAGTCAATTATGGTAAGGAGATCTTACCTTACCCCGCTGATGCTCGCAACAAGGGAATACGGATCTCCTTAACCATTCTTTCGCGAGGTAAATGCACCTCATAATGCAATGGCTTAACTATTCTTTCGCGAGGTAAATGCACCTCAATACAAGGGAATACATATTTTTGTGTTCTATTTGTTTCCAACAGTCATCCATAGAATGTATGCTGGGAACCATAAATTGCAAGTCGTGTTTTAATGCATCACTAATTAATAACCTAAGATTACCCATTGCTGTCTAATCCGTCTGTCTTTTTAATGGTGTTTTGCATCATTTCCTATTCGATGGCAGCTCTATCCGCCAATTATGTCAACTTTGGCATTTGTGAATTTTGTGGAGATAAAGCACTTCCAAATGCACATGGCATCGCCTTTAAGTTGATGCTGGCAATTCCATCTGATGACGTTTTGACTTACGAGAAGGTTCGTCAATATTCCATAAAATATATTTGTTTAATTTAAAAGTAAACCGCCGGTCAATTTGATAAATCTGTCTGGTGTTTGTGTGCAACCCTACCGGATAGCATGGTATGGTCGAATAAGTTAAGGAGCTAATTGTAATACCCGTAAAAATTTAATACGGGATTATTTCAATAAAGTTCGAATTACAAGATTTATTTTCGAACAAGATCCACTTTCTTCATGAATTGGGTCAAAAATTCACAATTTGACCCAAATTTTTAAATGGGCCGAAAATAATAAAATAAAGCCCAAATATATAATTAATAGAATAAGAAACTAAACAAAGCAAAACAAAATAGAATAAAACATAACAAAACAAACAAAACAAAATCAACCTAATACCACACTTTAATCCACAAAGACAAGACCTAATTAATTAAAGAAAGGAAAAGAGAAAGAGACAACAAGAGAGGGAAGAAAAGGGGGAGAGATAGCGAGAGAAGGGGAGAAAAAAAATATAATAATAATAATATGCATTTCCAAGTGCTTAAGGACAAGATCTAAGCCATCAATACACCTCATAATGGTACCAAATCAAAACCAAAAACACCTAATACATGGAGATACATGTGGAGAAAATAAATAAATAAGTGAGATTGGAAAAGAGAAGGGGAGAGAGGCCGAGAGAAAGAAGAGAAAAAAAAAGAGAGAAGGGAAAGAAAGAAGAAGGAGAGGAGAAGAAAAATCTCCGAAAGCTCGGGATCGAAGCTCTCGGGTCGGGATCACACGGAAAAACTCCGTGATTTAGCTTTCTACGGACGTAAGGTAGGTGAAGATCACCTACATACATAAACAATATAGGATTTGTGAATTTTACGTGTTTTGCATGTTATTCATCGAATTCTTCGTGTTTATGTGATAATAATAATTTGCTTGCATGAATTTTTTCGTTGGTTATCTTAGGGAGCACGAGATTGAGTATTTATAGATCTATGAATATTTGGAAATAGGGATAGAGGACTTTAGATTAAGAGGATAGAGCAAAACTTGGGGAGAATTAGGGTTTTCTAGGGTTTTCTTTATCCATTTCGGCCAAGAGGTTCAAAAATTCATATCTCACAATCTAGACTTCAGATTAAAAATTCCTTTGAACATAATTAAGATTTGCAAGTCCTTTATCTGTGGTTAAAATTTCAGGTCCATCGGACATCGTTTACCTTGTGATCATTGAGAAATTCAAAACTGTCGCAAAACAGCCGTATAAAATAATTATTTTTAAAATTTTGGAACTTAATCGAAATTTTACAAAATCCAGGGAGTCTGTGTTGTAAAATTCCTAATAGGGGATATTTTTAAAGAAATATAAAGTTTTTAGGACATATTTAAAATTCGGAATGAATAATTGGGGTCCTTTGGGTAATTTTCAAAAATTTGGGGACTAGATTGAAAAGTTTCAAAAATCTGGTGGCTGAGAATGTAAAATCCGGATAGGGGAGATTTTTGAAGAAATATAAAGATTTTGGGGCAGATTTGAAATTCGGAATAAATAATTGGGGTCCTTTGTGTAATTTTCAAAAATTCGGGGACTAGATTGAAAAGTTTTAAATCTGGGAGCTGAGAATGTAAAATCCCAACAGGGGAGATTTTTAAATAAATATAAACTTTCGGGGCAGATCTGAAATTTTTAAAGATTTGGGGCAGATCTGAAACTTAGGAAAATTTTTAGATCCTTAAAAGTAAACTATGAAATTTTGGGGTTTTAAATGCAAAAATTTAGAAAGATATTTTTAAATTAGAAATTGAAGTGATATTTTGAAAGTTGGACAATAGAATTTTAAAATATATTAAATTAGGGACCAATTTTGAAATTAGGGTGTTAAATAAAGTGAAAAGGATTAAATTTTGGGAACTCTTAGTGAAATTTCGGGGAGAGATCGATGAGTAAGGTTTCGGGCCGAGTAATTCGGAACGCGGGCTTTGGGCCCGATTATTTAGCGTACGATAGTTTTCGGATCGGGCCAAGCTGATACCTCGGGCCGATACATGATATGAAGATTTGCATTTTTATGTATTGCATTTTACTTGCATGACATTTGCATACACGTGTTATGAGGGGAGAGAATCTTGCGTAGTCACGGTGACATTGTATAGTGTTGATGAGTGGGGTAGTTTATGACCGAGTGATGGTTGTCGAATGGTATGAGTTGAGGTTAGGACTAAGGCGCACTATATGATTGAGATGTGGGGAGTGGGCTTCCCGAGCTACTGACCCTTGTGGGGAGTGGGGCCTCGCGAGCTACGGACCCCTGCGCGCGTGTTGCCTTTAGTACCTAAGCCTCGGGCCCTGATGTGATGTGATGAAATGGGAGATGAGAAAAGAGTCGAGCGTGTATTTTGTGAGTTTTGTCGGGATTGGGGTGTGAGAGCATTTGCATTGCATGTTTTTATCTACTGGGCAAAAGCTCAGGGTTTACGTATGTAGGTGAGGCGGCTGATGGCGGTGACTCCACGGTCTTTTGAGTGCGGGGCAGTACATGGAACGCGACCTGTGGAGTATATTCATTCATGTTTCGTATTGTTACTATTTGGGCTTCGGTCTAATACAATAATGTGTGTGTTGTAAAACATTTTTTTATTACGGATTTAGACTTTTGGGCTTCGGCCCAGTTCTTGAATATTATTATGTAATAAAAAGTTTTTATTAAATGTGCTTTCCGCTGTTTACGCTGCGTAAAAACCGCCAAAATACGTATTTAGGAAGTAGGGTCGTTACACTAATGGTGCAATGAACTGCCAAACTTAGGCTAGCTAGAATTAGTGGTGGGTAGCGAGCCGGTTCGGGCCGGTGGCCGGTTGCGGTTCTTGGACTATGGTCTGGGGTGGTCATTGACAGCATGGACGACCTTCTTGGACTATGGTCTGGAGTGGTCTCGTGTTTACATCAATTTACGGACGGCACACCAAGTTGTGTTTACAACTATGTGCCTTCTGGAGGCTCCATCAATGCAATGTTTAATTCACTTCAGGTCTAATTTTTAAATTAGCTTATTCATGATATGAAATATACATTTTGAGATATATTCTCATCTAGTTTGTCTTCTTGAATTCGCAGGCCGACCAACCCGACGATGCACGGATGAAGTTACTTGACAGTGTCAACCTACAAGATCGATTGTGCGGCTTTAGTATTCTTTATAAATTTGATGCTAGAAAGAGTGGCTTGCTATCTTCCACCATAATGGATCACGTTTTGAAGGTATACATGGTAATATTGTATTCTACTATTGTATGTCATATTAACAGCAGCGGATTCACAAAATTGCAGTTATGTTAATAATATTTCTCTTTATTATTTGATAGCATGCACTGTATCAGACTGCCGATGACAGTGTACTTACTGCCATCGAAACAAGGTTGCGTGGATTGTGCATATTAGTGCTGCAATTCCGGAAGCAAATCAATATAAACCTAAGAGGTACCTTAGATCAGTTTTTATTTCTACACTATAATATTTTTATTGCTTAGTCACCACTCTTGCACTGGAATGAGGACAAAGTGTTTTTTTCGCTTTCTTTTTACACTATTGTTCACTTGTGACGGTATTGAGCAATTACATCCGGATGATAGAGATCTTGCATCGCGTATGCTGACACTCATCGAAGTTGTTGATAAGGGGCACCATACCCAGGTAAACCAGCATAGATCTTGATTAGAAATGAAGTGGTTCTTAAATGTGCTGAAATTGATTTAGCTCGTATAGAGTAACATGATAGTAGCCTTTATGTCTGACAAAATGTGATACACGGCCGATTTACCACTTAAATGGTCTGAAAGGATCGAAGTCATTTGTTTTGATGAAATTGAATGGCAAAACACGCGTTCATGATACACATTATTAGGAAAATGTGCCACACTCAATAGAACATGCTTGATGTGCGTGACCATCTAGCTGGTGTTATCCGTTTGACTATTGAAGTAGTTACTGGGAAAAACCTTCCCCTAAATGAAGCTGTAATATATACCCGCAGGAATTTAGAGAAACATGCCATGGACTATAAAATTAGGGATGCCGAATAATGGCGCATCCACATAGTTGTCGTCTCAATATACCGATGAATTAGTTAATTCTTGATATCTTGATAATTGTATTGTACCTTTTTCTTTAGGTTGGTTTGCCCTCGGACTAATTTTTAACCACTTTTTTCATTATAGTCATGCATGGTTTTCCTACCGGTGTTCTTGCAGAGATATGATAAATTAAGCAGGCAAAGGATCGACAGAGCTATTCTTATTTTTTGGAAAGTCTTCGTACATCTTACTTGAGTGTCGAGCTCATGAAACCAAACCAGGTAGATAATACATATGGATTTTTATCTTCTCCCTCCCTTTGAAAGTGTTCGAGGTATCTCTGTATTGCAGGAACATGTGCTTCGTTTTCCTGGACTCCAAAACAATTTGGCGTTATTAGATGTGCCTGTGGGAAAACTTATTAAAAACCTCCACTTCTATGCATAGGTAATATTTTTCTTTTCACGTTGATTACAGCTCTCTCTCTCTCTCTCTCTCTCTCTCTCTCTCTATCTCTCTCTCTCGTTCATTAATTTCATGTAGTGTGATGAAGTTATTGACCAAACCTTGAGCGTGTTCTTTGACGAGGCTTCCGGGTTTGTATACTCTTTATGTTCGCTTTGACTTACCAATAATATAATGTCCGCTATCTCTGAGTTCCACTATATCTTTTTTCTTTCACGCAGATACGTGACTATCAATCTAGTTCCCTACTTGCCCTGTGTCCACGCCACTATTCCACAGCACACATTGTAAGGCATCACTGACTGTTATTAATATTGCTTTATATCGAAGGCTTTTAATTTCTCTTTTAATTATGACAAATGCCGAAGCTGCTATCTAAATTTCTTGAAAGATATGGACACTCTCGAAGAGCAGCAAAATTATATCGCGTATTTGGATGGATAACTTCCATCGAGGGTAATGCAGACCTTTTTAAGGATTTGATGGTTCCCTTGCGTCAGGTGCCCTTTGCTCGCTTCCCTAGTTGTCGTAAATCCATTCCTGAGAAAAACCATATGAATATCTTCTTGAAGTGTGTATGTTGGAAGTTCCATGTGTGTTACAACTAATATCCAGTAGAATCCTTTTTGTCATTGTTATTTCTCTCAATTTATCTCACTTTAATTTTTCTTTTGTCATAGATGTTAATTAATATTAATGAGTTGGGCGCCATATAGGTATTTATGGACTTGGTACCAGATTTCAACGACTTGCGTCGAGCTCATCAGGCGCAACGTACTTTCATCGAATTGATGATAGCTCTAAGAGGAATAGCAACGGGCACATGCAAGTGCATTCTTCATTTGAGCTGAATTTACATAGAGGTTTAACCATACGGCTTACACTTACTTTCTTTCATGAATTTGCAAGCCAACGAATCTATGGGTTGTTCTTTGACCAGATCGGTGTTGTATGGTGGCCACTTCTGACGAAGGGAATCTCACGTTGGGCTCACACCCCATAGGTTTCAGTTAAATAGCTATTGATACTTAAATCAATCATTTAATCATTTTGACATATGGCTTTGAATCCCGCCATAAGAATGACATTCCTTTTCCATATGGATTTTGGACTTTTTTGCTGATCTTGCTAGGTGATATGTCCATTGCTGGAATTCATTGCCGAGTTGGTACTAAACAAATCTTGCCGATCAGAGTTTGACATGTATTCTCCGAATGCTTTAATTCTTTTCAGAGAAGTTAGCCAACTCTTAGTCAATTTTGGTAAGGAGATCTTACCTTACCCCGCTGATACTCACGACAAGGGAATACGGATCTCCTTAACTATTCTTTCGCGAGGTAAATGCACCTCATAATGCAATTGGCTTACTTTTATGGCACATACTTTTGTGTTCTATTTGTTTCCAACAGTCATCCATAGAATGTATGGTGGAAACCATAAATTGCAAGTCGCATTTATCATTAAATATAAAGTTTAATAAGTCAATTAATCATTAAATATATAAATTTTAATAAGTCAATTATGATAGTAATAAATACGAATTTGATTTTTAGCGTACAAAAATAGAGGTAATGGGTTGGAGTAAGAATTTATGTAGAAAATAGAGTTTAAGGATTTGCGTAAATCACTGTAGCAACTGTATTATTGTGTAAAATTAACTTTGAAGTGGTCCCGATATGGATGTGTACTAAGTTGTCAACTGGTGACCTAAATGTTGACTCTAAAATTGAGATAACACTGAACCCAACACAGAACGCACAGCGGAATTGAACCTCACATAGTTTCGCACAGCGGAAATAACTAGAAACTTAGTAATTAAAAACGATTGACACACGATTTGTGCAGCAAGTTGTAAAACTTGCTGCGAGCCTCATTGCACAATTCCACTATTAAAAATAATTTACAAAAAGAACAAGCCTAGAAAAACGAATCTTACGATCCTACAATACTACAAAGTCCTAAGACTTTTGCAAACTGAAAATACTAGGCTAAAACAGATGAACGAACTCTCGTTCTTTTTAGATCTCGTTCGCTCAAGGTCTCTCGTGTGTTTCGCTCGTTGTCGCTCAAAAGTTACTCCGTAGAAGCTCTCCAAAGTTTCTCATGCAAAGCTCTTCTTGGTAACCCGAAATCTCCTTTTATTTATAGGCTTTGGCTCCCTCTTGAATTGGTAAAAGATCTCTTGAGAATCTCCTAAGATATCTCCTCGAAGATCTCTCTAAATATAGTAAACATTTAGTTCAAATCTTCTCTCCTTATTTACCCTTGATCTTCATATCTTCCATCTTTGGTAAATGCAATCTCCTATTTTGGGCATGTAAGACAATATTCGATATGATCTTCATATCTTCTATTGTTGGTAAGTGCAACACATATTTTGGACATGAAAGACAAAATATTTTTCATATCTTCGACATTAACAAACTTTATTTTTCTCTGATACCAGTCCTGTCACGCCCCCAAATCCCTTAGAATTTTTTCGCTTCTAGGAACCCTTGACGCAACACGGCAGCGACTGGCCGTACTAAGTCGCGTAAGCCTTATGCGGAATGACCGTACGAGAGGAAATGCCTCTTTTACTCAACTCACAAAATTGAACCTAATGAGTGTATCTTCGTTAACCCCGAGCTCGCACCAACGGACTCGACCAAACTTAGAACACCAAGAATTACGGGAGCGTGACAGAGTTTGGCATAGAGTTTTCGAGAGGTCTTAGTAGTCTTTGTGCTTAGCTCGTGTGCTTGGTTGTGCTTGTGTGCATTTGATTACCGAGTCTTCGTACGAGTCATGATAGTGTCTTTAGACGCTTAGCTTGTACTTCCCCATAGTCTTGGGGCCCCCGATTTATAGTGGAATTGGGTTGGGAGTGCGCTCCTGTAATTCGTTGTGTGAGGCGTTTGTTCGAGACCTTGGTGTGGACTCGAAGTTAACAACTACACAAGTCATTTGCTTCAATTTCGTGAGTCGAGTAAGAGGGGCATTTCCACTTTCACACAGTCATTTCCGCATAAGGCTTAGACGGCTTAGTTCGGTCATACTAAGTCGTCGCCGCGTTGCGTCAAGAGTCCTTAGAACGCGAAAAATTCTAAGAGATTTGGGGGCGTGACAGTGTTTTGCGCTTAAACATACAATTAACGACCTATATATTATTCTCGTGCCAACCAAGACTTTGTCATAAGCAATTTACCTCAAAAATAAATTAAAATTAAGACAAATCACAGTTCTCCTATGCATTGCATCATTTTATCGAGACATAAAAATTTTCTTAAAAACTGCTTGCATAGCTTTGCATCAAAATCTTGATGAAAAATGTTATTTCAAGTTGTTTAGGTTTTGTCAAGTTTTCCAATGTTTGATCCATTTACATTTTAGCCCAATATAATTCAATTAAATGAAGTGTCCCTATTATGCAACACAATAATACTATTAAACACTATTGTTATTATTTAAAGAAAAATCTACACATAACTCCCTACTCTCAAACTATTAATCAACTAACTCCCCCATTCCCATTCATTTATCATCAAACTCCCAATTTCAAACTTTTATATCACAAAGCTACCTAATGGACTATTTTAGCCTTATAAAAACAACAATATTACCAAAAAAATCTGTCAACACCCACGGACCCCCTATCCAAAACTTGTAGTACCTACCAATGTATAGATATTCGTGGTACCATACCGTGGTACAATTTCGTGAGATAATGTAGTACCATACGTAGTTATTTGTAGTACCTTTTCCGTACCATTTGCTTAACTATCGCAATATTAACAAAAAACCTATCAACACCCACGGACCCCCTACCCAAAACTTGTAGTACCAATATACGTATTCTTGTAGTACCAATGTATAGATATTCGTGGTACCATGCCGTGGTACCATTCCGTGAGCTAGTGTAGTACCATACGTAGGTTACTTGTAGTATTTTTTCCGTATCATGTGCTTAACTATCGCAACTCCTACCCTAAAATTGTAGCACCAATACACATATATTTGTAGTACCAATATACAGATGTTCGTGATACCGTATCGTAAGCTAGTGTGGTACCATGAGTAGGTTACTTGTAGTACCAATATCTATGGCAACGGTCACGGACCAAAAATAATTCAGATGGCGTTGAAAATTCCTTACCCAAACTTGAAGTACCAATATACGTATATTTGTAGTACCAGTGTATCGATATTCATGGTACCATACCGTGAGCTAGTGTGGTACCATACGTAGGTTACTTGTGCTGAGCACATGGTACCGAAAAAAGATACCACAAGTAACCTACGTATGGTACCACACGATCTCACGGTATGGTACCACGAACATCTATACATTGGTACTACAACCATACGTATATTTGGTACTTCAAGTTTTGGTAACGAATTTTTCGAAGCCATCCGAATTTTTTTGTCGTGACGGTTACCATCGATATTGGTACTACAAGTAACCTAATCTTGATACCACACTAGCATTACGGTACCATGAACATCTATATATTGGTACTACAGATGTATGTGTATTGGTGCTACAATTTTAGGGTAGGAGTTGCGATAGTTAAGCACATAATACGGAAAAGATACTACAAGTAACCTACGTATGGTGCTACACTAGCTCACGGAATGGTACCACGAACATCCATACATTCGTACTACAAACATACGTATATTGGTACTGCAAGTTTGGGTAAGGAAAAGAAAATGGTGTGGGAATTAGTAGAGGGGCAAAATCGTCCATGGGCTCATGGAATGGTACCACGAACATCTATACATTGGTACTACAAACATGCATATATTGGTACTACAAGTTGGGTGAGGGTGTGGAAATTAATAGAGGGGGCAAAATCGTCCATGAGGTACTACAAACATACGTATATTGGTACTACAAAAATATAGGGGCAAAATCGTTCATGGGGAGTTATGTGTAAGATTGTTTTGATTTAGGGAGTTTGTTAATAAATAATATGGAATGGGGAGTTATGTGTAAGAAAATAGGGGTAGGGGGATTTAATTGAAGTTACCCCTTATTTAAAATCATCATCCTCATCATCATTATTTTTATTGCTTGAGGGGGTTATCATCAGTCAGTATTTTGCGTATAAGAATAAACAATTAGCATAATGTGACCATTTCTCGAAATAAAAATCAAAGATTATTGTGGTTACAAAAGTCTTGCGTCTAAAATTATTTTAATTAGAAGTGGCCATTCATATAAATTACCTTCGGCCTTAATTGTCGTCCGTATCGGTCCCATTCGTTTCAAATTTGGACGAAACATAAATCGACATTAAATCTAGAAATCTAAGGGATAACATATATATAATATATCTATATACATATATAGTAGATATAATCTTATTTATTGAACAAATGTGAGACCAAGACACGACATCTCACTAAAGTGTTGTATGAGTTTCAAGTATCTCACCACAGGCATATTGTTCTTGACACGCAAATGGAACGTACATTATTTTAATTTTTAATTTCAATTTCACAAAGAAGGTAGTATTATTTATCTTCTTCATGACGTGACACTACTATATACTATATTCATTTTATTTTATCTTTACCTACCGCATGTGAGATTGTACGCTGCCCAGGCAATGTCGTTTTCTTGCAAGTGACTGAAATTTACGGTCGATTGAACTAATTAAACATCCAATTAATTGTCTATTATCTCTTTTTTTTTTAGTTAAAAAAAGCACAACTATGTATATGCATGCTATATGCAAATATAAATTTAAGGGAAATTCCAACTGGTACCCTCGAGGTTTCGAATTTTCCCGTTGGTACCCAAAGTTTTTTTCGATTCCCTCTGATACCCTCGAGATTTCGACTTTTTCCCGTTGGTACCCAAAACTGGATTTAAAATATTTAAAATAATCAGAAATTCAAAAATAAAATATTTTTAAAAAATAATTTTAATTATAAAAAATAGTATATAGTTGGGAAAAATTATATAAATATTTTTTAAATATTTTCTGAAATATAAAAAATAATCATAAATTCAAAAATAAAATATTTTTTATTAAAAAATTAATTTTAATTATAAAAAATGGTATATAAACTAAAAAATGAAATATGCAAAAAATATAAAATTAAATATGCGAAAAATCAAAAAATCAACAGAATAAACACGACCCAAAGAACTCATAAAACAAGAACGAGAAGAACAGCGAAACACCAAAATGAAAAAGGAGAAAAAAGACACCAGAAACTTATAAACTAGATATGCGATGGTTCCTCCCCCATCCTCACCAAGCGGTGAAGAGGGATGGGGGAGATGGGCTTGTTACTTGAATCTGGATCTCCTAGATAAAGAAATTTCTGAAATGGCCGGTTGGTTGTTTTTTGGGGAGAGTGGCGGCACTTGGCTTGACTAGTTAAAATTAAAATTCAACTATTTTTGATTATATTTTTAGATTTTTTGCATATAGTGTTATTTTGTATAATTATTTTTTGATTATTTGCATATTTAATTTTTTAGTTTATATACTACTAAATTTAAATTTTTTAATAAAAACTATTTTATTTTTGAATTTATGATTATTTTATATATTTCTGAAAATATTTTTAAAAATATTTATATAATTTTTACGAACTATATACTATTTTTTATAATTAAATTATTTTTTTAATAAAAAATATTTTATTTTTTTTAATTTCTGATTATTTAAGTATTTTAAATCCAGTTTTGGGTACCAACGGGAAAAAGTCGAAACCTCGAGAGTACCAGAGGGAATCGAAAAAAACTTTGGGTACTGTTAGTTTTCTTGTAGTATACACATAGAGATAAAAAGAGAAATCTTGTATTTCATATTTCTCTATTACAAATGAGAATGAACCCATTATATAGATTTATTTTCTAACTAGCCGTTGAGACAATAATTGATTAAGCTAACTAGCCGTTCTGATTTTGTGCCTTGATTGGTGGAGTATTTTCTTCCATCTTCAACACTCCCCCTCAAGTTGGGTTCATATATATTTATAGAGCCCAACTTGATCAAAAACCTTTCAAATAATTTTTGATCAACCGCCTTTGTAAATATGTCTGCTAGCTGATTCTGGCTTTTGACAAACGGTGTCTCGATTTCTTTAGCTTGTACCTTTTCTCGAACGAAATGACAATCCACTTCAATGTGTTTTGTCCTCTCATGGAACACCGGGTTGGATGCTATGTGTCTCGCTGCATTATTGTCGCAATATAATTGCATCGGTTCTTTGTACTCTATCTTCATGTCTTGTAATAGTTGTTTTATCCATATTAGCTCGCATGCTGTTGAAGCCATAGCCCGATATTCTGCTTCAGCACTTGATCTAGCTACGACTTTCTGTTTTTTGCTTTTCCATGTGACAAGGTTCCCTCCAACAAATGTGCAATAACCTGTCGTTGATCTTCTATCATAGCTTCCTGCCCAATCAGCGTCGGTATAGCCAACAATGTCGTTTGTCTTGTTTGGTCTCATCCAGATTCCACGTCCAGATGTCCCCTTTAGATACCTTAAAATTCTGTCTATCGCTTCGAGATGACTGGACCTGGGAGCCTGCATAAACTGACTAATACAACTAACAGCAAATGAAATGTCAGGCCGTGTAGCAGTCAGATATATAAGTTTTCCTACTAATCTTTGAAATCGACCGATGTCTTGCAGAGGTTCTCCGTCTTCTTGATTCAATTTTTTATTAGCGTCCATGGGAGTTCTAGAAGGTTTTACTCCCAACTTTCCAGTTTCTTTGAGTAAATCTAGGGTGTATTTTCTTTGGGAGAGAAATAAACCTTTTTCTGAATGTGCGATTTCTATCCCTAGAAAATATTTGAGGTGTCCCAAATCTTTTATTTCAAACTTCTGTTTCAAGTAATTTTTTATGTTATTTATTTCTTCATTATTATTTCCAGTTATAATTATGTCATCGACATATATTACAATTATGATGATAGTTTTATTTTGATTTCTAACGAACATCGATGTATCAGCAGAGCTTTTATCAAATCCTCGTGCAAGAAGTGCATGACTTAATTTAGTATACCAAGCTCTTGGAGATTGTTTTAAACCGTAGATGGATTTATTAAGTTTACACACTAACCTTTTGTTGTTTTCTTCAAGTTTATGCCCCGGAGGTAGGTTCATATAGATTTCTTCTTCTAGGTCTCCTTGTAAAAATGCATTTTTAACATCCATTTGAGATAAATTCCAACCGGAGTTTACAGCAACAGATAATAAGATTCTGATAGTATTCATTTTGGCAACCGGAGCAAAGGTTTCCTCGTAATCTATGCCATAAGTCTGAGTTAAACCTTTTGCCATTAGTCTAGCTTTATATCTTTCTATAGTTCCGTTACTATTAAATTTTATTTTGTAAACCCATTTACAGCCGACAGGTTTTTTATCTTTTGGTAGTGGAACAATATCCCAAGTATGATTTTTTTCAAGTGCATCGACCTCTTCTTCCATGGCTTTACACCAAATTGGTTGTTTAAGTGCTTCACTATAATTCACAGGTTCAACTTCTCTCTCTATAGTGATTAGAAAACTTCTGTGTTGAGACGATATCTTATTATATGAAATATAATTTTGGATAGGGTACGTTATATGATTTGTTACATAGTCATTGAATTTTGTTGGTCGCTTAGTTGGTCTAGTTGATCTTCTAATTACTTGATTTTCTCCCCCTGAATACGATTCCATGTTTTCATTTATTGCCCCATCATTTGGGTCTTCTATTCTGGCATTATATTTAGGATTTGTCTCTTCAAGGAAAGTTAACTCGGGAAGAGGTATATTATTTTCATCCTCTTGATTAAAATTTGTTGATTCTTCTAAATTAGGATAATATGATTCATTTTCAAGAAATGTCACATCTCTGGAAATATATAATTTTTTTGTTTTGGGATCGTAACACTTGTATCCTTTCTTTTGGGATGAATACCCTAAAAATATAGCTTTTATGGAGTTTGAGTCGAGCTTGTCAAGTCTTTTGATGTGTACATAGCAAACGCATCCAAAGACTCGCAAGTGCCCCGAGTTGGGTTCTCTATTTAGGAGAATTTCCATTGGACTTTTAAAATTCAATACTACACTAGGTAATCTATTAATAAGGTATGTGGCTGTAAGCACTGCATCAGACCAAAATATTTTGGGAACATTTTTTTGAAATAATAGCGATCTTGTCACTTCAAGGAGATGACGGTTTTTTCTTTCAGATACTCCATTTTGTTCGGGAGTATTAATACATGTTGTTTGATGCAAAATTCCTTTTTGTTTAAAAAACTCTGAAAAATTTCTATTCACATACTCAGTTCCATTGTCGGATCTGAAGATTTTAATTGTGGAATTGTATTGATTTAGCACAAGATTTGAAAATTCCAAAAAACATGAAAAAACATCAGATTTATTTTTTAGTAAATAAAGCCATGTAATACGCGAATAATCATCTATAAATGTAAAAAAATATTTGAATTATTATAAGATTCAACTGGAGCTGGACCCCATACATCCGAATGTATTAAATCAAACATTTTTCTGGATTTAGTTGTAGAAATATGAAAAGGTAATCTAGTTTGTTTTGAAAATTTACAAATATCACAATTATGAGTATCAAAAGTAACATCGGGAAAAACTTTAGTAAGAATTTTATCTGAAGGGTGACCAAATCTTTTATGTAAGATCGTACTTTGGTTAGAGGAGTGTTTTGTGGTGCATAGGACACTATTGGGAATATCGACTATATATAGTCCGTTGTCTAGTTTTCCTTCCCCAATAATATTTCCTGTTATTCTATTTTGAAATATAACTTTATTATCTGTGAAGATTACGTTACAATTAAGATCTTTAGTAATTCTTTTAACAGATAACGAGTTTGATTTTAATTTGGGCAGATAAAGAGTATTTGGTAGCTTTTTCGAAAATATTTCTGAGGTACCTATACCTATTATTGGAACTTTATTTCCATTAGCTACAGTTACGAATTGAGACGTGTCCTGATAATTTATATTATATATATTATTTCTATCACAAGCCATATGATCAGTAGCTCCAGAATCTATAATCCAATAATTTTTTAAGATATTTCTATTTTCATAACTCATACCGGTAAAATTAAATTGAGACTTCATACCTGAGTTGTGTTTACCTGTTTTGCATCCCACTGGGCGTGCCAGATTAGATATTCGGTTCACTGGATAAATTATTTCATCAACATTTGCTTTAGCCCACTTTGATATTGGCCCATCAGTATCTCCAATTTCTTTTGATTCAGCCCATCTGCCCTTCTTTAATAATTTCTCCTTTGATGGCTTCGAGACTTCTGTGTAAACATCTATATCCTCATCCAAGATCTCCACTGCCTCATCTCTATCCTCATCGAAACTTCTTGTGCACATGGATGTCACGGGTACCACGATGGATCTCGTATTAGGGCTTTCGGGGAGAACCCATCTGCGATCGAGGCAGCCGCTCTCTATTTCTTGATGGCTCGGATCTGAGATTAGTGATAGATGACAGTTTCGTTTGTGGTGTTGTAGTGTGTTTTGGATTCTCGATGAAATAGAGACGCAGGGTTTTTGCGGCTTTTTGCTTCCAACCATGGTGTGATTTCTTACAAGGTGTTTGGAAGGGTCTGTGTATGTGGTTTTGACTGCCATGGTCGAGATCTCATCGAGACCTTTTCCTTTAGGTGCGTGTTTTAGCAACGCCTGCTCTGATACCATGTTAGTTTTCTTGTAGTATACACATAGAGATAAAAAGAGAAATCTTGTATTTCATATTTCTCTATTACAAATGAGAATGAACCCGTTATATAGATTTATTTTCTAACTAGCCGTTGAGACAATAATTGATTAAGCTAACTAGCCGTTCTGATTTTGTGCCTTGATTGGTGGAGTATTTTCTTCCATCTTCAACAGGTACCAACGGGAAAACTCGAAACCTCGAGGGTACCACTGGGAATTTCCCAATATTTAATATGTAGAGTACATTTTTTTAGGTCCTTTGGCTTATGTGTGAACTGTGAAGTGAGCAGATATATACAAATACAACACGTAGCTTCACATGCATGTCGAATAAGTTAAATAAAAACACGCACAAGGTTACAATTAGTAGTATATAGACAAAATGTGGAAACGAAAAAAAAAATGGTATGACGTTATTTTAATAAGAAAAAAATATAAAATACACGACATAATAAATTGAATGCATCTGATAAGAAATGCTCGATAACAAGATAAAATGATATAATTGTGAATAAGATTATACATTCTAACTTAGGTTGCATAAACGTCTCGACAACTATATCAATTGATTGAATATACAATCTTAGCCATGTCATTGGATTCATTTAATTTTAAAATTAATGTACATTACCAACAACTTTATACATCTTCAATATATATGGTCCATGTCGATCCAAAACTGCCAGACTACACAAATTTGGACATTACGATCTTAGACAATAAAACTGCATTAACTTTTTTTATTGTACATTTTATTCGACTCTATCTACAATGTTGATAGCAAACGTGTAACATCTTCTGGGTAAAATACAGATCAAAAGGTTCTCTAATCCAATGAATGAATTCTTTTCTAATTTTCGTAATAATTGGGATATTTTTAGTCTTCGCCATGTAGAAGGAACTTTATTACCGCACCATTTGTGCGTCATTACTACCTTAATCAACTCAGAATTAACAGATTACACATCTTCTACACGTAAATAATATGAAATTACGTACTTTCCATTATCGATAGCGATGGAACACGATCAATGCCTACTAAAGAAAACCCATAAAACCTTGTCAACCAAAAAAACAAAAAATTAAATAAAAACAATAATATCATCTCAACTTTTCTTCTCCTTCTTCTTCTTCACCTTCATCTTCAATGGCGGCAGTCTCAGACATTTTCTTGATTCTCCTACTCACAGTTTCCCTTCTAACATTCTTCCTCCACAAATTCCTTAATAAAAAATCGAACTTGCCCACGAATTGGCCCATTCTCGGTATGCTCCCATCGATCCTCAGAAACGCTCATCGCATCCACGATTTCGCGACTGAGGTTCTTACAGAGAGCCATGGAACCTTCGTCTTCTTAGGTCCATGGCTCTGCAACATGGACATGGTGGTAACCTGCGACCCTTCGAACATCCACCACATATTCAGCAGAAACTTCCCAAATTACCCCAAAGGCGAAGAATTCAACAAAATCTTCGACGTATTGGGCGACGGAATCTTCAACGCCGACTTCGAGCTTTGGGAGCTCCACCGCCGAACGACCCTCTCCTTCATGACCCACGCCGATTTCTACACCTCCTTGGAAGATTCCGTCCGCCGGAAAATCGAATTGGGTCTCCTCCCCGTCCTCCACCGCCACTCCTCGCCGGAATTAGGCCCTCCGTCGCCGGAGCTAGACTTGCAGGACGTGTTCCAAAGGTTCACCTTCGACGGCATCTGTCAGCTACTGCTGGGCTACGATCCCAAAAGTTTGTCCTCGGAATTTCCTTACATAGCCTGCGAAAAGGCGTTCAACGACGCCATCGACGCCTTATTACACCGCCACGTCTTGCCGGAAAAAGTCTGGAAGGCCCAAAAATGGCTCGGAATCGGAAGAGAGAGAAAGCTCAGAGAAGCGTGGAAATCCTTCGACGACTTCATCTACGCCCATCTTCCCGCCGGCGACGGCAACGGCAACACCAACAACAACCTATTGAAAGCCTTCGCAAAAGGGTTTAGGGAGAGAAACGGCGCCGGCGACCACAGTGTAAGAACTTTCTTGAGAGACACTGTCCTAAGCCTAATGTTCGCTGGGAGAGACACAACGAGCTCGTGCCTCACGTGGCTATTCTACCTCATAGCTAAAAACCCTAATTCCATTACCAAGCTTAGAAAGGAGATCGAGGGCTTATTACACGGCGAAAAATTTAGGGTTTTCAGCGTCGAAGAAACTCGAAAGCTAGTGTACCTCCACGGCGCTTTGTGCGAATCGCTAAGGCTTTTCCCGCCCGTGGCTTTAGAGCACAAAACCCCGATGATGCCCGACAATTTGCCAAGCGGTCATTTTATTCGAGAAAAAACTAGGGTTATCGTTTCTTTCTATTCGACGGGTAGATTAGAGAGCGTTTGGGGCGAAGATTGCTTGGAATTCAGGCCCGAAAGGTGGATTTCGGGCCGGGGAGGGGTTAAGCACAAGCCTTCGTATAAGTTTCCCGCCTTCAATGCGGGCCCGAGGACTTGCTTGGGGAAAGAAATGGCTTTTGTTCAGATGAAAATGGTCGCCTCGGCGATTATTTATCACTATGATGTTGAGATTGTCGAAGGGCATAAAGTTGAGCCTCGTGATTCTATCATACTTCAAGCTAAGGATGGATTGAGGGTGAGATTGTTTAGAAATTAGAAATGTTTGATGTTTATTATGTGATGATTTGGTAACATATATATGCAAACTAGTAATATAATCTTAGGTTTCGTTTGGTACGTGGAAAAGAGGAAAAATTGTAATGGTACGCATCAAATCGTTGTACGTTACGCTACACGTTTTGATTTCTTTTCCACCTCGAATGATGCATACCAAACGCACTCTTAATATCAACGGAATATTCACTACATGGATATCATATGATAGCTTATTTACGCCGAATCTTTCAAATTTAGGCGATGAAATCGATTGGACGGTTGTGAAATTGAAGGATAAAATTGAAAATGTAAAAATGTTTTGTGGTGGGTGGTTTTTTTTTTCTAATGATTGTTATTTTATGACAGATCAAAATACGGTTTAACCTATTTCCTGGACTTTAATAAAATAGTATAGATAATATAGAAATTGTGTTATCATCATGTATATTAATTGTATATGGAATCGGCTTAAACTTTAAACGGACAGGAAATGCCAATGTATGATATTGAAAAGTTAGAAGAGAAGATTTGTTATCTAAAACGTACATAAATTGAGGGGTTACAATTTTGTCCGAAGCAGAAACCAATTAATAATCTCTGAAAAAGATAGGACTGAAGTGAATGAACGCTTGTTGTAATGATAGGCACATGCACAAGCTTTGGCTTTACCATAAGATTTAATTTAGTAAATTCAAGAAAATAATTTGTATTACGATCTTCCGTTCCCTGCTTTTTAAGAATAATCAGCAAAAACTTTCATTGTAACTAGCACGTTTTCGCCCCATGCTTAAAATATAATTTTATTTATAATTTTGAGATAAATTTTTTTTAGTGTTAAGATGAAACATAATTTTTAAATATAAAAGTAGAAATATAATGTATAAGGGTATAAATATAATAAATAGAAAAATAGAAGTTATATGAAACATATTCAATTAATTAAATTACAAATAGAATGATTAAATTATAAATAAATTGACAGACCAAATTTGGCAGTTTATAGCCACCCTAGACCAATACCCATATATATATGGGTTTCAAATGGGTATAGGAAAAAAGCATCTTGTTTGGTATCCATGTAAATCAATATGGCTTGTATACATATACAAGCCCATTACACATAAACCATTTATGAGCCTTGTTTACATAAACCCATCCTACACGTGGGTATACCAAAACACATTTCTTAATACCAATTTTGCCCTCATCTTCCCCAATTATTCGGATCGATTCCGTGACCGCTGCTCTGTCGCCAGTGACGACCACGACCGCGGCAGTGACGAGGTGCTCAGCGGTGGTGTTTGACGAGGGACTCGACGGTGCTGACGAGGGCTGACGGTGGTTTATTTTTTCAGGACGAGGTGCTTGATGGTGATGAGGTGCTCGGCGTCCACGGTGGTGTTTGACAAGGGGCTTGGCGGTGCTGACGAGGGGCTGATGGTGGTTCACCGGAGGGAGCAATGAACAAGCTTCGTTGACTCGGCGGTGCTGACGAGGGGCTGATGGGTTCACCGAAGGGAGCAACGAACAAGCTTCGTCGTCGTCGCCGGAGGGAGCAACGAACAAAGCTTCGTCTTTCTTCACCGCCGCTTCCTGCCATCGGGAATCGTACAACAGTGCCGGCTATGCGGGCCGACAGTGGCGTGGAGAGGCTTTCTGTAATTTGGGGAAAAAACTCTTCTGTAATTGGGAACGTTTGAGGACGATGATGTAATTGTATTTTTAATTGTTTTTTTATTAAGGGCAAAATTGTCTTTGAAGTATTTTTTATAATTTCAAACATACATATCAAACAATTATATACCATTACCCAAATAATTAAAACACGCGTATCAAACATGTTAAAACTATTCGATCAACGGAATCTGTGTATAGCCATACACAAATAACTTATACCTATCAAATCCAAAACGTGGGTATCAAATAGGGATGGCAATGAGGCGGGGCGGGGGCGGGGATCTAATCCCCATCCCCGTCCCCGCGATGCATTTGGGGACGAAATCGTCCCCGTCCCCGTCCCCGCGGGGATCCACGCGGGGCGGGGATTCCCCACGGGGATTCTCCGCCCCTTAATTTTCTTTAAAAAAATAATATCTTTAATATAATATATAAATTTGAATATATTTGTGTCATAAATATTATATAAATCATAATTTTATATATTATTTGTATTAATTTAATATTTTTAATCTATATTTTGATATTATTTTACTATTATTTAAATTATAATGTAATATTATATATATTATAATATATAAAAGAGGGTTCGGGGACGGGGCGGGGATCCCCGTGGGGACCCCACGGGGAGATATCATTCCCCGTCCCCGCCCCGCGGGGATAAAATCTCGGGGATTCCCCGCCCCGTTCGGGGCGGATCCCCACGGGGACGGGGAATCCCCGCCCCATTGCCAACCCTAGTATCAAACGAGCCCTGAGAGTATAGAGAATCGCCCAATTAGCATGATGTAATACAATATTGTGAAATGGACTGGGCTTTACTTGATTTGTTAATTGGCTGGGCTTTCCTTTTGATTTGTTAATGGGCTGGGCTTTACTTGATTTGTTAATGGGCTGGGCTCGAAAGTTGTAAAGTTCAAATAAAGAGTAAACATGGGACCAAAATCACCGCTAATTCCACCGCCGCCGATTCCCGCCGTCAAAACCTCAGAGAGAGAGAGTAAAGAAGTTAACTTTGGGATTGAAGAGCAAAATTGGCGAATTCCTCCGATAGTGTTCTGTCATATACCTGAAGGTATTGAACGGCGGTGAAGGCATGAAAGGTAGAGAGAGAGGCAATGATGCTGTTAGAAGGGTTGCTGCTGTCGATTGGAAGATAGCTGAAGTGAGGAAGAAAAGAATTGCTGTGAATGTTTGGGCTGGGCTAACTAGGAGTGGAGTGGGCTAAAAGATGCAAGAGGAATTGGGCCAAATCAATTATCAAATTATGTATATGATTAGGGGACTTATTATGAGCCCTTTATGTTATTTTGTTTAAATACATGTAAGCTACGTGAAATGAAGGTAAGCAATGAAATTAACCCTAAACCTCTAATCTTCTTCTGCTCTCCTCTCGATGATCTTCTCCTTCCATCTATTCTAACCTTCTCTTCATATCTTTAGCATCTCCTAATCTGCATATAAGAAAAATACCAAAAAATAGATAAATCCATAACATGTTCTTGTACTCTGCGGCGGGGGCGCCACCACTTAGGAGCAGCCAAAACCCTCCATCGATGGAGCAAGAATCAATCTCAGTCGACCCAAGCTTCCCCTTATTCTCAAGAAAACCCAAACCCAAACCCGACCCAGCTAATAAACCGCCGGAGAACGTCAGCAAAATCTACGCCAAGCCACCGCTGGAAAAGGAGCTGAACTCTGACGCCACCCCGCCGGAGTCCACCTTCGCGGACCTGGGCCTCGCCGAATGGGCCGTATCGACCTGCGCCGCCCTGGGAATGAAGCGGCCGACGCCGGTCCAGCACCACTGCATACCCAAGATCTTAATTGGGCACGACGTCATGGGACTGGCGCAGACCGGCAGCGGAAAGACGGCGGCGTTCGCCCTTCCGATACTCCACAAGCTGGCGGAGAATCCCTACGGCGTTTTCTCCCTTGTGGTGACTCCAACCCGCGAATTGGCTTATCAGCTCGCCGAGCAGTTCCGCGCCCTAGGATCTGGCCTGGGATTGAAGTGCGCCGTCGTCGTCGGCGGCATGGATATGGTGGGGCAGGCGAAGAGTTTGATGCAAAGGCCCCATATCGTCATTGCAACTCCTGGGAGGATTAAGGTGTTGATTGAGGAGAATTCCGACGATATACCAGCAGTTTTTGCAAACACTAAGGTTGTCTTAAAATCTTTTGTTCTGTTTCACTCAGTTTCTCTCTTGCTGACATGAAATCTAGTTGCAGTTTTTGCAATCACTAAGGTTGTCTTAAAAAGTCTATGTTCTCAGTTTCTTTCTTGCTGAGATGAAATCTTTGTGCAGTTTTTGGTTCTTGACGAGGCAGATAGAGTATTGGGCGTCAATTTCGAAGATGAATTAAGGGTTATCTTCCGTTGCTTGCCCAAGACAAGGCAGACCTTACTATTCTCGGCCACCATGACGAGCAATTTGCAGACACTCCTGGAAATGTCTGAAAACAAGGCGTATTTCTACGCAGCCTACAAAGGTTTGGAAACAGTGAAGTCTCTTAAACAGCAGTTCATATTCATTCCCAAGAACGTAAAGGAAGTTTACCTACTCCACATACTGAACAAGTTGGAGGAAATGGGCATTCGATCAGCCATTATATTCGTCTCCACTTGCAGGTATGGGCCTTTTTTTCGTAGCTTCTCCTTTTTTTCATGGCTATCGAAGCTTTCTGAGTATTACACCATTGGGTTCTTTCAGAAGTTGCGAGCTTTTGAGTTTGCTGTTAGAACAGCTCGACGTGGAAGTAGCAGCATTGCATTCGTTCAAATCACAGTCTTTGAGGCTATCAGCGCTTCACAAGTTCAAATCTGGGCAGGTTTCTGTGCTGATCGCTACTGATGTTGCTAATCGAGGCTTAGACATACCCACCGTCGATTTGGTTATAAATTACGATATTCCTAGGTGATGGTTTTTTTTCGGGCATTAATATTGTTGTATGACTTCTTTCTTTGCTTAGTGTATTCTTACGAGGGTATAAGTTAACTAACTTTAGGTCGCCCGAGGACTATGTTCACCGTGTTGGGCGTACTGCAAGGGCGGGAAGGGGCGGTTTGGCACTTAGCTTTATTACTCAGGTTTTTGGATATTGAAATTTATCTGTTTTTCGGTCGTTTTTTGCGATAAAATGCGTTACTCGTCGCTATGGAATGTGTTGTGCAGAACGATGTGAATCTCATACACGAAATAGAAGCAGAGATTGGGAAGAAAATGGACGAGTTTGAGTGCGACGAAGAGGAAGTGCTCGACAACAATATTACACGCGTAAGAAGAGAGCTAAATTAGCGCATCTTCTTGAATGTTTTCAGTACTTATATTACTGCGATTGATGAGTTGCGTTTTTTCTTTCTTAAGGTGTATAAGGCAAGGCGAGTCGCTGCGATGAAGATGATGGACGATGGGTTCGACGAAAAAGCAAAGGCGAGAAAAGCCCAGAAACTCAAGTCCCTCGCCGAAAAAGGCTTGTTGAAGGACAAAAGCAACAAGCGCAAGAGAACCAAAAAGAAGCGAACAACGTCGCCTTAGCTTCAGAAAAAGAAATCGCAGTTTTGCTTTTCGCTGGTTTCGATATTTATACGCTTAGGCAAGACGATTCGTAGAACTCTATTATCCAACAATGTGAAACGAAAGGCGAGTTTTTTGTTTAGATGCTAACCTTTATAATGTATGGCTCCTTTTTTTTTTCTTCTTCTGTTCATAAGGCTAAGCTTGAAACACTTGAAAAATCACCAAATCTGTAATCAGACACAGAGAAATAGATACAACATATGATTATTATTCCATTGATTAGCCACTGTAGCTCCAATCACTGCTAAGCTTTGCACTTTTGGTAATGCCGTTTTCGTTCAAGTACTCGACGAACTCGTCGATTAAGTAGGGCCATGCACCGTCGGGATCGTAGTTTGACAATGTGGGGTCCACTGTCTGAAAATCGATACATATCATTAAGTTGCAGAAAAACATCATTTATTGTCCACGCGAATAAAAATGAGTTCATTTCAGTTCTTTATGTACCCTTGCAAACTCGAGAAGCTGGGACCATGTGTCGCGGGAAATTGCTTTATTGTGGCGCGCCTAAATGATTATAGCGAGAAAAAATATGTTAAGAAAGTGGACGGGCGAAATGATCGATTATTATCGGGCGAAATGATCGAATTGTAGTACTTACCTGAAGGAATTGGCACCAATGATCAACTAATGGCCAATTCTTTTCGGCGAACAACAATTGCCACATCCCAATTGCTGTATCAAGTGCGAGAGATTTCTGCCCCTGAAATCGCGGGAAAAAAATGTTTCTTGATTATTAGAATGAGTTGGGTTTTGAAGGCAGCATAAAATGTAGTCTGAAATTATGTGCAAGACAATAACCATTAACAGGAACTCTACACAAATCATTGTTTTGATGGAGTTGAAGGGACATTTTAGTTTTTACAAGCAGCAATTATTCGAATCCACTCAAAATTGTATGGTGTTCAAACTAAAGAAATAGTTATCACGATAATTGTAAGCAAAAGAAGAAACAAATGAAACAAACTTACTTTCTCTCTGGCCCAGCCAAAAGCAAATTCGTAGATATCTCGAAACTTTTCTGGAATTAACGTTAAGCACAATTTAGTTGACAGAAACAGAATGCAGTCGAATAGTTCATGACATGAAACACTTTGAGGTCGTTTCATCGCTGATTATGAGCTATAAGAAGGTGTTTCACTAGGAGGATACGTTGAAAATTCATGAACATCTAAATGTGTATTGTAGAGGAAAAGTAAATAACTTTATTGAACAAGTAGAGGGATATCCATGTCATCACATACGATCATCTTTCAGTTCAGCACGCATATATGGTATTCGTTCACGGAACCTCTCCAGTGTATCTATTCTGGCAAATAAAATGCAAAAACTTGAGTAACATCCAAGGATAAGTTACAATGTATTGATATTCTATATAAAAGAAAACACAACGTATGTGGTCTACTAACCCGAGGGATTGTAATCCAGTAATGAATTCTTGTTTTGAGAATTCACACATGGTGGCAGCCTTCATATGCCATGACAAAACCAACTGCAAAAAAAGGTCTCTTAAGAAAACTATGAATAAACCAATTCCCTTAGGAAATATGCATCGATTTTAGTTAACTTGTATACTGATATAAAAAATATCATAATTTCCACCATATTCAAGTGGTTTTTGGCTTTAAGCCATTTTAATTCATACGGACTAAAGGGAAACTTACCGTGACAATATCTTGTGGATCAACCTGCAATGATACACAACTGTAAGTAAACTGACCCAAAAAAGGGCTAAAGGTATGAGGATTGAATGCATTAATCCACAAAAACTTTTCAAGATATAAAGGTTCTCAGTTGCTTGCGCCACAGCACAAAGATCACAAACATGTCTGCACTAGAGCATCGATGCTAACTCTACCTGAATGTCATTGCACAGAAGAGTGATACCGTCAACCAAAATCATATCAGCATAGGGATCTGCAGAGGGTGAGGCAAATTTTAAGATTTATGTTCGAAAAAAGATAGCAAATTCACAGTATATAGTAGCTCCCTTTTCATTTTAAAATACAACTTCGTGCCAAAAAAAAAAAACCACAAGAAAAAACGTTGAAGATATGAAAATAAGTTGCCTTTGTATCTATTGTAAAGCTCATCAAAATGCCTTGTGTCAGTATACGATCTTATATGAGTCTGGCTGTAAAATGCATCAAAAGCTCCTTCAACATGCCAATCACTGGATTTCAGAGCCTGAATAGCGTGTTTCTCACTGCATACAAGATAATTATCTCAGAATTTGTATCACATCGACTACATAGAAGAAAATCCTCAAAGAAAAATGAAAGCATTGCAGTTGGATTACAACTACATGACTGAGTACTAAAGATACCTCGCCCCAGTAATCGCCATGAATTGCTGAACTTTCTCACGCTGCCCTCTGCCCAACTTGTTCTGCCAATAGTATAAACAAAACCAATCAAATTTCACTCACCCAAACTCGTAAAACTCAAATGTACACTTCTTGCTTGCTCTAGCTAGTAAACTCAACACGACGCAAGCATCGACCATATTGATGAAATATACAAGCAAGAAACAGCATGAAGAGAGCAAGATTCAGCTGGAAATCATTATCTCTTACGGAAAAAAAAAAAAAAGGAATTCGCAAGAAACGTGAAAGGAAAGCTATCCAATAGCCCACAAAAGATGTTCCTCACTGACCATATTGCAAGCGAAGGATAAAAAACCCAACTGTTCCACCGATTCGATTCCCTGAGCAAACCAACAACGAACGAGCTGGGCTTTGAAGAATTACTATAGCAGCTCCTTCGTAATTTTCCCTTTTTCTTTTCCAAATTATTTTCTTATATATTGCCTTTATGATTGATCATTCTTCGATTTAATTATTAATTACGGCAATCTGCACGTATTTACCTTTATGCCCTTCACTTCACTCGGACCAAATCTCTGAACAACCATAACCGACCTGATCCGACCCGACCCTATTCTGCTGTGTAATAAAATATCGGTTCATATGTGAATCGATGTAAGCAAGATAAAATTAAGAGCCTTTACACAAATTAGAAACTTGTTCGAGACCCTTTTAATATTTTTTATATGTAGGTACTTAATAGAATAAATATTTTGGACATAGATACCCGATCTGTCGCAGGTACGCCATATAATACATTTAGTATCCTATAGCGACGTATTGTGGTACGTAATACGTTGAGAAAATGGTACGTCATATAACACATTAAGGTACCATATAGAAACCGTATAGTATAGGTACCGTACAAACGCATGATGTGATACGCAATACACACATAAAGAGATACGTCAAGACTGAGAAGGTTGGTACAAACAGTAAAAGGGATACTTCTGTAAAAATTTCTGATATATGTACTGATTTGTAAATTTTTTATTCAGACGGGTATTTTTCTATAGACGTCACAAATTAGAATATTTTAAGCAGAAAAGATTAGATTAGTTTAGGTGAAATAAAAACTCCAAAATACCATAAAACACATATACAGATATACCGTCAAACAAGTATTTTCAACGAGCTAAGATAAGAAAAAAAAAAAAAAGCAAAAATTCTCAAAAGGCATCTTCAGCCCGCCCGACCCGAATCTCACCGGCCGGCCTCCACCAAGTCCGCCGGCGGTATAAAGGAATCCACCGACAATCCAGGAACGTTGAAAACGACGTCGTCAATGGTCCAAACCTCCTCCATCCTCGTCCTACTGTGCTGCATCGACGTCTCCCCAAACCTGAAGACGGTGGCCACCGTCCGGCCGGCGTGGGCGATCATGACGCCGTCGACGTCTCGGTAATCGCCTATGCTCGAGCCGATGGTCGTCTCCCAGTAGACGGCGGCGTCGACGCCGCCGTCGTCCTCCTCAGACGGCGAGCCGTGGACGCGCGTGAGGTGCGAGTCCTCCACGTAGATGAGAAGTCCGCTCTTCTGCCCAAAGTATCCGTACAGTACGTGGCGGATTACCTCCGCCGGCCCTTCGTTTCGCTCGACTATCGACGCCCTGTCCGCCGACACCTTGAGGACGAAGCAGTCTTGCTCGCCGATGCGCTTCTCGCCCATGCACTGGGCTCCGGCGAATAGGCTCGCCGTGCTCCTTGGGTCCAATCCCTGCCGCGATTCGAACCCCAAATTGGATTATTCAATCGATTGAGGTACCAAATTGTAATAAAGAAGAGACGAGGGACTGAATCGCAAGTTGAGGATTTATCGAGTTTTTGGAAGGAGAGTAAAAAGCAAAAGTATGAAACGAAAAAAGCCAAAGCGCAAACAATGGCACATGTCTGTCACTTTAGGACAATGAAATAGAGTCTTCAGAGGGTTTGGCAATCCCAAGAAGATAGTACTAGTGTGCTTACGTCACGCCTGCGTCACGTGCTCTGTTTTCCACGTTAAACAGAGCTGTGTTTGTGTCCGAAACATAAGTGTTGGGCAAAGCAGGGGACAAATTGTCAGTTTCCATATATCTAGCATAGCCTGACTCAGCTCTGTTCAAATCCTCATTACCTCAAATTGAAAAAAAAGAAGATAAAAGAGGAAAGAAAAGAAAGAGAGTGCTCTATGTCTCTTTTTTTTTTTCTGATCTGTTGTTTTGTGGGTAACAGTAATGTAAAGTGGTTCGATGATTAAGCAATCATTTTGATTTAAGAACAGAGCTTAGGCTATGCTTAGAGCTATAGCACATTGCTAATCATGTGCTCTGTTAATTACATCTTGGGACTGCTGTAATTCTCTGTTTTTCTTGTCCTATACTTCGAAAAAATAAAAGAAATGATTTTATTGCAGAAATTGATTAGGGACGATGATGACAAAAAGATGGAATTTTTCGGACCTGAATAATGCGGCGAAGAGGTCTCTGAGGGCCTTTGGCGGCGTGTGTGCCGAGCCAAGGCGTGTGCCTCCACACGATCTTGCCGTCGCTGCCGGCGACGACTTTATTGCCGGCGACGGCGAGCTCAAGCGACCACATTCCGGGACACATCTGCCACAGCACAAAGCAGCCGTTTTCGCCGGTCCTCGAACCCATCGTCCTCGTACTCTTCCCCGTCGAAACCTCTGTCTCACACTTCACCAGCTTCACCGTGCCTGAACTGTACATGCTCTTCACTGCCGTCGCCGCCGACGCCTTCGAACACCCCGTCGCCGCCAGGTACTGCTGGATGATGTAGTAAGCAGTCGAATTTTCCTGCAAAAGCAACAGCACATCATACGATTCATCAAGAACGGAAACCCAGAAAGAAAGGGGGGAAAATTGCAGAAAAAGTGAAAAAGATTCAATCTTTCTTACAATGGGAATGTCCCTAATGTGGATTTGAGAGGTGGGCTTGTTAGAAATCGGAATCGGAGCAAGTGGGCAACCCAATACGCCGAGCAGAAGCCTAAGGTCGTGGATTTTAGCAGGGCCGTACGGCGAGGAAGGGAAGCTGCTGCTGTGAACGGCGTTTCTCTGGTAGTGCCTGAACCATTCTCTGATGAGCTCCCAAGAACTCTCCTTTTTGCTGGTTTCTTGATCTTCCATTTCGAAATCTGGGCCTTCCATTAATGGAGTTAATGGCTGAGGTGACCATTTCATATTTCTTCGACTTCTTGAACCCATAGATGGATTCTTGGAAGAATCTAATAAAATGTGCTCTGTTTTTCTGGTGAGTTTTTGAAGGTAAGAAGTTAAGAAAGAGAAAGTATGGTGAGGTTGAAGCTTATAATTATCTTTGTGCAAGGGACAGCACATCTGCCCAACGGTTGATGGAGTGAGGTGACTAATTATAAGAAAAAATATATATATGTAATAATTTTTTTGTATTTTTTTTTTTTTTTTTGAGATATGTAGCTTGTTGCTTTAGTTTAGTCTAATCTTTTTCTTTTGGACTGCAATTGTCGTGTTATTGTTGCATTTTATTCTCTTGAGCCCCTCCAAATGAGGGGCTTCGGATGAACTAAGTAGTCGCTTTCCACATAGTTTTTTATGGATAAATTCATTTTTCAGTTATAATTATTTCAAGATAAATCAGCAAAATAATGAGATAAAATATGCTTTTGATGGTGAATAAAATAGTGCTATAACTATAGTGAATCGACCCAAGTACCCATTTTTAAATTTTTACATCACTTTTACTAATCACGTGACAGTAATTGCCTCGTAGATGTGTCTTTTTTGTTTACTATAATTATTCGCTTATAATATTTTTGAGTCATGTAAAAAAGAAAATCTTCATGGCATGATTTTTGAGTCAAATGATTAAGAGCTTTATTTCTAGATAATTGTATTAAACGTACGCAGACTGAAATTATTTCCCATTTTCAAAAGTAGTTTGGAAAATAAAGACAAGAATGTTCAAGTTAGGACATATCTTTCATCAACCTTTTATTGAAATTTAAATTAATACAATGATGTCACGTCTCTCGTAATGGATTGCGTAACATCTTTAACAAGTTCTATATGGGCAAGTATACATAAATTAAATTATATGTAATTTAAAATTTAAAAAAAAAAAAAAACAAGGTGGAGAGTCTGTATCAATTGGTTCGATATAAATGCTCCAAGTGGTAAAGATTGAATTGATAGGCTTCAAGGCAACTACTATCTGATCTTCAAAGTCAAGCCTAAAATATCTAAAAAAACATTGAAATAATTTTAATCACTGTTTTCCCAATAGCCAAACGTTAGGCCTTCATATCACAGTGGAGACGCTTGATCGGTTTTCTATTATTCGATGATAAAGATTCAATTTGAATTTTCTTAGTTTATAGATTATAATAGTTCAAATTGTACATGAAAAACGTCACGACGTTAAGTATGTAGTAATAGATTAAGTAGTTCAAATTGTTTATCATGAATTGGTAACATTAGTTACAACAAATTGAGGAGAATCTAATTAATAAGCGACGGCTTCAACTAAATCGTACCATTGTCGTATTATCACAAGTAAGTTGTTTATCTTATATTATATAGAAAAAGTTATACAATATGTATCATTTGTGTAAAACTAGAAACGAGCAAGCAGAATTGCAGCCCATCAAAATTCCATCGTTATGTTTAATATTTTAAAGGTTCTGCATGTATTCATGTAGTATTTGAAAATTTCCTATATGCTTGAGTGGAATCAAGTTATATGATCTATATCATGAACATAATATTATTTGACTCTTCTATGGATCAAATATTATCTTAAGATTTTATATATCAAAAAGTCAATAAAATTATGTCTAGGGTGTAATGAGTAGGGTTGCAAACGAATCGAACTTTTTTGGTTCGATTCGCGATTGAATTCGAAATTTTAAGATTCGAGTTCGAATATTTAGAATAGGAATCCGAATAAGAATATTTTTTTTATTCGAGAAATATACGAATACGAATATGAAATCACAATATTCGAATCGAAAATTAACCGAATTATTCGATTCGAATAATATAACATAAAATATAGTAAAATTAATATATATTCAAATATAATATATGATAACTCGCTAAAAAATTTAAAAATAATATGTTATAATTCAATATATGTTTAAATATAATCTATTATAATTCAATATATATTTAAATATAATATTGTTTATATTTTATTAAATAAAAAATGAAAGATGACTTTGAATACAGATATTCGATATTCGATTCGAATATTCGAGAATATATTCGAATTCGGATAAGAATCGATTTTATGATTCGATTAAATATTCGACTCGATTCGATTCGTTTGCAACCCTAGTAATGAGTAACTAATTCTTTTTACAGGTATCATCTTTATTTTTTTCTTTGTTCAACCCCTTTTGTGATTTTCTATAAGGACTATTTTCTTTTTATATTTCCCTTTTTTATAGTATAATAGGGCCAACATTAGAATTCCAAGAAAGAAAAGCCAAAAAGATAAGATTTTTAATATATTTGCTTTACTTTTGAATCATGTGATTCAAATCTCGCGCATGACCTCATATATATAGTTCTTAAAACAATTAAAGTGCAAGCACCCATTGTTTTATCATAAACATTAAGTGCTTGTTTGGTTTGGGGGTTTGATGATTTTAAAGGTGGGTTTAAGACACGTCACGCTGTTTGGTTCGTGGGTTTATCTAAACCATGAGTTTATATAAAACTACGCTAAACCCATGCAGACGGGTTTAAATAAACACACCTCCTCACATGTGTTTATTTAAACCCACTAACCAAACATGCATTTTATTTATACCCATTAATTTATTTTATATAAACCCTTACTTAATTAAACCCTCCTAAATATAAACCTATCAACCAAACGAGCACTTATTATTTAATTTTCCAGAAGCAAGCACTATTTTTTCATTACAAAAACTGGTGCTTTCTTTTGTCCCGTAACTCTCATGAGCTGTAATGTAATACATACTTTCGAAAAGCTGCGGCGGGCAATAATTCTCTGCCACTGTCTTGCAATTGAGTTATATTTTATTAGTAAAGGTAATATATATAAGAGTAACGTTATTGTGCGTGAGCACAGCACCAACCACATCAACGCGCCAAATTAGATACAATGGGATTTTTTATTGATCTATAACCTAAATATAAGATTAGAGAACCCGTCGGGGGTTGATTTGGCATGTTGACGTGGCACAAAAAAATGCCACACATCATGTACCCACGGATGGTGCTTAGGTGAGCACCATAACATTTCCAATTTTTCAGTTTATAAATCGGTCAAAGATTCTTGCTTCGGACATGATTACGTAACATTCCACTGCTCATTGGCTGGTTGATTTCCCTTTCCTTGGTAGGCTTTTCAATGTCTTCATTCTATAAATTCAATGTCCTTTTGTAATGTTTTAATTCATCGTATTAATAATATTCGGCATGGAAATATGATTACGTCTTGTTATTTCTTTAATTTAGCTGCATATAAGTTAACTTTCATCCTAAAACCAGCAGACCATTAAAAACAATCAAAACCCACTGCAATGACTATTAATTCGATAATTATTAATGCCATACCCGTATGTAATAAATTCATGAATGAGATGACATCGTCCAAATTACTAGTTTAATGATATAAAAAGATTCATGCATATGATGAGTCAGTCACCATCAGTCCACAGACATCTAACATATAATATATATATATATATATATATATATATATATATGTCGTGATTTCACTTATTTAAACATACATGATACAACCCACGCCACGCCATTTCGATCCACTCCCAGCAATTCACAGAAAAAAAAAAAGAGCAAAAAATCAAGAAATCATCTGCGAAAGAGATGACGGATCAAAGCAGACCACTCCTCGAACCTTACAAAGCCAACAAAAATTCATCGTTGGAAGAAACGATAGAGCACTGCATCGGAGATCTCGGCTGGGCTCAGCTCATACAGGCGACGTTAGTCTCCTTCGCCTGGTTCTTCGACGCACAGCAGACGTTCATCACCGTCTTCACCGACGCCGAGCCCAAGGCCGCCGCCGCAGATCTCTGCCTTCACCTCCCAAGAAACGGCAGCACCGCCGCCGACAGCTGGTCGTGGAACGAGCCGAAATCCGCATCCATCATCTCCGAGTGGGACCTACAGTGCGCCGGCTCAGTCATCACCGGCCTGCCGGCGTCGGCCTTCTTCTTGGGCTGCCTCGTCGGCGGCTTCGCCCTCGCCACGCTGGCAGACTCTTCCCTGGGAAGAAAAAACATGCTTGTTCTGTCGAGCCTTCTCATGTCCCTGGCGGGCGTTTCAACAGCCCTCGCCGGAGACCTATGGGTCTACTCCGCCCTGAGGTTCGTCGGAGGCTTCGGCAGGGCGACGGTGGGCACGTGCGCCTTGGTCCTATCAACAGAACTCGTCGGCAAAAAGTGGAGAGGAAACGCAGGTTTCATGAACTTCGTCTGCTTCACACTAGGATTTCTTTCCTTGCCACTGATTGCGTTCTTACTAAAAGGCTCGTCTTGGAGACTAATGTACTTATACACATGTATTCCTTCAATCCTCTACTCTCTCCTCGTCTACTTCTTCGTCCGAGAATCTCCAAGATGGCTCTTCATTAAAGGAAGAAAGGAAGAATTCGTCGAAACCCTTCGAAGCATAGCTGCCCCGGCCAACCGTGGAACCCTAACTCGAAGCTTCTTCGAAGACTTTGAGGTACAAAAGTCTTCTTCTTCGCAAGATCAAATCCCAGACATATACTCAGCCATGAAGACGTTAATCAACAGAAGGTGGGCTTTGAAGAGGCTGTCAGCTGTAATGACAGTAGGGTTCGGCGTAGGGATGATCTACTACGGCATGCCTTTAGGCTTAGGAAACCTATCGATAAACCTATACCTAAGCGTAACCTTAAACGCTTTGTCTGAATTCCCAGCTTCCTTCCTAGCTTTCTTCCTCGTAGAAACGCTCGACAGAAAGCTCTCAATCGTAGGCCTGACATTTCTGAGCTGCGTTTGCAGCGTAGGCTGCGTTTTGGTGAGGTGGGAAGGCATGAAAATAGGGCTTGAGCTCGTTTCTTTCTGCAGCGCTTGTACGGCCTTCGACGTCGTGCTTATCTACACGCTTGAGCTTTTTCCGACTTGTGTAAGAAACTCGGCGGTGTCTATGGTGAGGCAGGCTTTGGTGTGCGGCGGGATTTTGAGCCCGGTGATGGTGGCGCTTGGGCGGAGGAACGGCGGCCGGCTTGGGCTGAGCTACGGCGTGTTTGGGGCGGCGGTGGGAGTTTGTGGGATGTTTGTTCTGTGCTTGCCTGAGACTAAGGGGAGGGCTTCGTGCGATACTATGGAGGAAGAAGAAGGGAAGATTATTGGTTGTCGTGTAATAAATGGTGGTGAGTATTGTGTTTAGTCATGTAATGATGTGATTGTTTGATATTTAGGTTTGTTTGTAGTACGATGATTGATGGTGGTGGTTTGATTCTTGATTATTGGAAGGTCTTGAAAATTTTCTAGTCTTTTATAAGTCATCCACATATCCCAACGTGTTAGTTCTTGGTCAATTATATATTCAGGTCTGCAATGAGAGAAAGGAAGATGGACATTTGGGCGGGCCAGCCCGATTTACCACGGGCCTAAGAATCTTAGGCCCATGCCCGTGGCTTGATGGGCCAGGCCAGGTTGTCGGGCCTTGATTTTTTTTTTATAAAAATTACTCCTCCGTCCCATGAAGTTTTGTACATGTTACTAACTCGGGCGTTCCACATCTTTTGTACATTTCCTTATTTAGTAAAAAACAATCACAAACAACCAATATAATAATATTATATATTCTTAAAGGACGTGTCGAAATATATATTTTTTTACCTTTTAATTGTACTATATTTTTAAAAAATTCAGTTTCTTAAAAACTACAACACACTCCAAATGTCCATAATTTAATGGGACAGCGGGAGTATAATTTATTTATTTAAAAATTCTCTTTTTTATTCTTATTAATTGTATTTTATATATTATTATGACACACAATATAAAAAACTAGCTTTTAGCACACTCTATGTGTGTGCAATAAAATAAAATTAATTATTATTGAATAGCTTTAATAATATAAAATAAAATTTGGTAGTAATTATGAGGTTATGGTACATGGTTTAATAAGTTTTTTTATTTTTATAATAGTAATTAATGTAGAAAAAAAATCTGGTTGCTCAATTGAGATAGACCAATTGACAGTTTTTATCCACCCTAAACTCATTATAAAATATAGTAAACATATATAGTTATAAATCATAAATACATAAAAAAATATTTATCTTTTGCTTATAAAATCAAATTTCATAAATTTGAAAATAAAAAATCCAACAATATAGCGGGCACAATTTGGCCCGCACCCAATCAGCCCGACGGCCTGACGGGCCGGGCCAAGTATGCTCGTTCATGTTTCGGATTCAGCAAATTTAAGCGTAAACCCAGGGCCGGGCCGGACCAACACATGAGCTTCGGCTCAATTTTTCAGCTATGGAAATCGAAAAGATACCGAAAATCAAGGTTTGAAACCTTCACTAAAAATGTTTTTGATGCTAATGGCAATGTAAATGCATGGTAATTGGAAATGAAGCTTAGTTGGGTCAAGCCCAATAGGCCCAATTATGTGTTTGGGCCCAATTGACCAATACGTCTCACAGTCAGGTCACCATATAACGTCGGCAGACGAAAAGGGAAGAAAAACCGCGTTTCTTTGGTTTCCTCTTCGCCAAGACAGCAGATTTCCTCTCCGTATAAATTGGCGTTTGTGTTTTCAGAAATTTTTATTGCGCCAACGAAGAGAGGCTTTGTAATGGCGAGCGAGGAACAGATAAAGCAGAGGTTGCAGGAGCTACAGAAGCATCTGTCCAAGAAGCAGATGTTCGAGGAATCCGTTTCCGAAATCAGGTCCCTTCTCGCGAAAGGATACGCATCTTTTTCGCCTTCTCTCAAGCAATTGGTATGTGTTGATTCTGCTTAATTTATTAAATTGTTGTTGGTTTACATCGTTTGGATTATCCTTAATTACGTGTTTAGAATCAAGTGTTGATTAGCATAATTCTGGTGCTATTTATCGAATGTATAATCGTAGCTGAACAAGCTTGTTTCTTCATTTGCCGCATTTTTTGGTGGTCATATATAATAGGAAATTAACAATCATATCTGTCTGCAGTTTTACACCGTAGTATGCCGCGTTGCAACTGTTTTGAAGACAAGATACACTTCGCCAGGATTTTGGAGCGCAGGCCTTAAGCTTTTCGAAGAAACAGAGCAGCTGCTCTCTAATCCTTCAGAGAGAAAGCACTTGCAAAGTTGCATCTCTCAGGCAAGCGAGCACTTGTCAGAAGTTCAAAACTCGGCTGAGGATTCCCGACCTGCCCAGAGTAGAACAAGTGGAGGTGATCGAAATATAATCAATCGTCCTAAACATACGCAGTAGTGTGTGGATAAAGAAAGTCTGATATTTTTCTTTTTACGATGACAATGGCAGGTTACTTATTCGAAGGACATCTCACTGTTGATCCCGAGCCTCCACAGCCCGATTGGTTGGTGCGATCGAATTTGCTCACTGCAGCTGCGAGCTTTTTCGATGGTGAATCTTCTGGCTTAGAGAGTGCAGATGGTAACAATGGTCAAGGTGCTGCTGCTGTTACCCTTATGCAGGAGCTAGTTGATAGGCTCGATACTCTTGTGCCCGAGGTATTTTCGATATTACTTTGGTGGCTCCTTAGTTCTTAGATCTTAAAGTTACTGACAATTATGGATTCTACACATGATGCATTTACTGTTTTTTTTTCCATGCACTTCGTTTCTGTTTTTATCGAGTCTTGCCAATTCCTTGACATTTGAGTTTTTATATCATCGTTATGAAACCGTCATTCTAGAAACTTAAACATGGTCAGTTGGCACTAATACTAGCTATCATTGTGAATTGTTGAGGATTGCCATTTTCTTCCCATAAATCTAACGCGATTTTATCTTTCAACCCGTTGTAGATTCTCGATATTGATTCTGGTGTCCCAAGGGCACCACCAGCGAGTAAAGAAGTTGTTGCTAAGCTTCCCATCACAAACGTTACAGAAGATATATTGACGAAGCTCGGAAAAGACGCAGTTTGTTCAATTTGCCAAGAAAATCTCGTGGTGGACGACGAAATGCAAGAACTGCCCTGCAAACACAATTTCCATCCTCCTTGCCTCAAACCATGGCTGGTAATAAAAACAAACATATTTCTCTCTACGTTCGCCCTTCGTCCCTGACATGAATGCAAAGCACTTTATGTTCTAACGTTGTGATATGTTTTTTTTTTTTGCAGGATGAACACAATTCTTGTCCGATTTGTAGGCACGAGCTTAAAACCGACGACCATAGCTATGAAAGCTGGAAGGAGAGGGAGAAAGAGGCTGAGGAAGAGAGGAAAGGCGCTGCTAATGCTGTTCGAGGCGGTGAATATATGTACATCTGAGAAAGCACTCATAATATTGCTTTTTGAGTTGGAAAACATGTTTGATGTATCATTTGTATAACCTGAGAATATTTCAGACGTCTGTTTTATTTGGAAAACGATAATGGAAATCTTTGCAAGAAATTGAAGTTGGATGGTTATACTTGGAGAGGATCTTAAGAAGTTGTTTCAAAGAAGAGATTATGTGCCATTCACTTACATAAAAGACGTGGGACAATTATATTGTGGAAATACGGGCCAACGACACTTTTAGTTCCCAATGTTTGGCCATGGGCGTTTTAGGTCCCTCATGTTCCGAGGTAACATAGTCTTCAATGTTACCGATTTTGGACGGTCTTGGTCCCTCAATATCGCTAATTTTGATAGATTTAACACTTGAGAGCACATGAACTCCTTAAACTGGACTTAACACCTCATGAATCATCATCTTCTTCAACCAAAACGCACGCGAGCATCATTACGTATCATATCTAACTCATTTTCAAGGTTGTCGATCATTTCTTAAATATGATGTATAATGATGTTCACGTGCGTTTAAATCGAAGAACAAGATGTAGTACGAGGTTTTACGCCGAGTAAAAGGAGATCATTGGCTCTCACGTGTTAAATTTTGTCTAAATTAGCGATTACATTAATCGAGAGACCATAACCGTCCAAAATTGGTACCATTCAGGACTAAAAGTGTTAACTAGGAACATGGGGATCGAAAACGCCCATGGCCAAAAGCATTGGGGACCAAAATTGTCGTTCTAGAACTAAAAGATTTGAACTGAATTGTATCCCATGAATGAATAACAGTAATAAAAGAAGACAGAAAGCCGAGGTTTTCAGGGTTTATACTACATCTATTTCCCAATTCACCTTCTTCCTCGGCACAAACACTCAAAGATGAAATTTTTGGCACACTACTCTTCCATGATTCCCTCAAGACTACATCGCTCACTCATACGTTGCAAATGTTTATCATCGGCATCTCCGTCTTCGTCTTCCGCCGAAGAGATAGCGACTCTTTCAGCTCATGAATTTGCTGGGGCGAGCTCAGCTTCAGATTCGTCGATCCCCGCCAACAATTTTTCTTTTCGCCGACCCATTTCTGAAAGTAGAGATTCCGGCGCCGGCGAGATTAAGACTTTGGTGCAACCCACTTCGGAAAGCATAGAGTTAAACCAAATCCAAGTGGTCGACACCCTCTTATCCTACCGTGACGATCCGTTTTCAGCTTTGGAATACTTCAAAATGGCCGAGAAAAGGCGTGGGTTCGCCCTTGGGATCGGCGATTCGTTCTGCGTATTGCTTCACATTCTGGCGAGTTCTGAGAACCACCATAAAGTGGCCATGAATTTGCTCAACGATTACTCGCTGAGCGACTCTACGCCTCCTGGGTTGGGCCTCATCCATAATCTGATCGATTCTGCGAAAAGATTTGATTTTGTTTTGAAGCCACAGCTTTTCGATTATCTCTTGAGCGGATATGTCAGAGTGGGACGTTATAAAGAGGCCGAGGACTGTTACCATCTCTTGGTTTCCGCCAAACTGTTTCCTTGTCTAAAGACATTGAACTTTTTCTTGCATTCTTTGATTAGAGCAAAACTGATTGATAAGGCCCATGAGTTGTTCAGAGATGTTGTCTCCAAGAAGCTCGATTACGATCGTGCCACCGTGTATATGATGATGTGTGCGAGCCTCAAACAGGACAAGGCAGAATTAGCTGAAGAGTACTTTGCGGAGGCAAAGAATAGCGGGATTGAGCTCGATTTTCTTGTTTATTCCACTGCAGTTCGAACTTCTTGTATGAAACTACAAAGTAATGTTGCAATCGCCTTGCTGAGTGAGATGAAAGAGAAGGGGATGGTTCCTTCGAATGGTACGTATGCTGAAGTTATCTGTACTTGCGTGAAGCAGAAAAAAATGGTCGACGCATTAAGACTTAGGGACGAAATGATAGCCTATGGACATACCATGAACATAGTAGCAGCTACTAGCTTGATGAAGGGTTATTACCAGCTAGGCGATCTTGGCAGTGCTTTGTCTTTGTTCGACAAGATAGTCGAAGATGGTCTTGTTCCTAACAAGGTCACCTATGCTGTCCTAATAGAAGGCTGCTGTGCACATAGAGATATGGCAAAGGCAAAGGAGTTGTTCTTGCGAATGAAATCTTCAGGTATATTTCCCACAGTATACGTTGTGAATTCTTTGATCAGAGGGTGTTTGCAATCTGAAATGATTGCTGAGGCAACCCATTTATTCAACGAGGCTGTTGAGTCGGGCGTTGCCAATGTATTTACGTATAACATTATGCTTTCTTGGCTGTGTGAAGTGGGGAAGTTAGACGATGCTTTGATGAAATGGGATGAGATGATTAAGCATGGCGTTGAGCCAACTGTATTTTCTTACAACAGTATGATTCTTGGGAACTGCAGAAAAGGGAAGATCGAAGCAGCGTTAGGCTTGCTTTCTCAGATGGAATCGAAGAACTTGAAAGCAAATGTAATAACATATAGCGTGCTAATCGATGGGTACTTCAGAAATGGCCAAACTGAGGCAGCCAACGAACTATTCGATCGCATAGTGAGCTTGAATATCGCACCGACAGATGTCACATTCAATACGGTCATTTCTGGGCTATGCAAAGCTGGGAAAACCGCTAAAGCAAGGGATAGGATCGAACCCTTTGTCGAAATGGGGTTTACGCCCTCTGTAATGACGTACAACATCTTAATAGATGGATTCATAAAGGAAAACGACGTGAACTCTGCCATGGCAGTTCATAAGGAAATGTCCGAAAAGGGACATATCCCTAGTGTTGTCACTTACACAAGTTTGATCCACGGTTTTTCCAAGGCTCAGAGCCTCGACCTAGCGCTGAAGATCCAAGCTGAGATGCGCAATAAAGGGATAGACTTGGACTTAAAGGCTTACAACGCACTCATCGACGCTTTCTGCAAGAGAAACGACATGGTTAATGCGAAGGAGCTCTTCTCTGAAATGCAAGGGAATGGCATATTTCCAACTACGGCTGTTTACAACACCATGATCAGCGGTTACAGAGACATACACAATGCAAAGTCTGCCCTCAATTTGTACGAAGAGATGAAGAATCGAGGGGTCGAATCTGATTTAATGACCTACACAACGTTGATCGATGTTCTGCTGAAGGATGGGAATATAGTCCCCGCGTCTGATTTTTACCAGGAGATGCTCGCCAAGAACGTGTCGCCCGATTCCATTACGTGCTCTGTTTTGGTTCGCGGGCTTTGTAATAAGGGACAGCTAGAGAATGCTCGAGGGCTTTTGGAGGATATGGTGAAGAAGGGCGTCGAGCCAAACGTGCTTATTTACAGTACGCTGATCGCCGGATATTTCAGGGAAGGGAATTTGCGAGAGGCGTTTAGGTTGCACGACGAGATGCTCGATAAGGGCCTTACGCCCGACGATGAAACTTACGACATTCTCGTCGGCGGAAAGTGCAGTAAACATAGCAACTCTGTTTTCGAAGCTCTAAGTGCATGAATTCCCAAGATAATGCTCATTGTTTTCTTTCTTTTTTTTTGGTCATAGAAGGGTTGATTGGTGTAGATATATATGAGATGAAGTACTGCAACTCCAAGATTGAATTTTGGTATGCAAAAACGGTGTAAATTTTAACAAATGTGATCGTCTTGAATATTTTTTACTCTACTTTGTGGTGTGATTCATTACTTCAGAAATCTGAACTAAAGTATGTGATCATCAGCTACAGATTAGCAGCAGCAGTAGCAAGTATTTCTCAATGTTCAATCAGTTAAAAAAACATACAAATCTGTCTGAAAACCATAGAAAGACATTACACCATCAAACTACGAACACTACAGAACATAACCTTAAATTAGAGACGGTTTCCTGCGGTGTCCAAACGTGTCCTTCCGCAGCTTTCATAGCCTCCCGAAAAACGGGAAAAAAACAAACACAAACTCGAACCGAAAGAAGAGAAAGAAAGAATCACGTCAAGGCAGCAACTTTAGGCACTTCGACGGGGAAGTTATCGATCTCATCGGTCCAAGGATTCTTCTCCTTCTCTGGATTCACAGATCTCAACGCTCGCCAAACAGCACTGTTGCACTTGAATCCCGACCCAAAAGCTATCTGCCAAATCCTATCTCCCCTCTTAACTCTACCCTTGGCCTCAGAATAAGCCAATTCGTACCACAAAGAGCTGCTCGAGGTGTTGCCAAATCGATAGAGAGTCATCCTCGAAGGCTCCATATGCCAATCAGATAACTTGAGATTCTTCTCAAGCTCGTCCAACACAGCTCTGCCGCCGGCGTGTATGCAGAAATGCTCGAAGGCGAGCTTGAAATCAGGTATGTAAGGCTTCAGCTTCATCTTGAGAAGTTTCTTGCCCACTAAGGTGGCGAAGAAAAGCAGCTGTTCTGACATGGGGAGCACTAAAGGTCCCAAGGTTGTAATATTAGTCTTGAGAGCATCGCCGGCGACTGCCATCAAGTCCTTAGACAGAAAAACGCCTACTTTTTCCTCGGGATCTTCCTTCTGTGTGACGCAATCGTAACACTTATCATCAGATCCCTTGTGGGTTCGAACGGTGTGGACCAAACTGTACTTCGACCTCCACCGATCAGATCCCTTGTTGGAGAGGAGAATCGCAGCCCCGCCCATTCGAAAGAGACAGTTGGGCAATAGCATGGACCTTTCGTTCCCAAAATACCAATTCAGAGTGATGTTCTCCATGCTGATCACTAAAGCGTAAGTGTTGGGATGGACCTGCAAGAGATTCTTGGCAAGATCAATCGAAATTAGGCCAGCGCTGCAGCCCATTCCTCCCAAGTTGTAGCTGATTATGTTTCCTCGGAGCTTGTAATGATTGATGACCATGGCTGATAAAGAAGGGGTAGGATTGAATAGGCTGCAATTCACAACTAAGATCCCAATGTCCTTTGGCTTCAGGCATGTCTTTGCAAGAAGCTCATCGATTGCACCAAACATAACTGTTTCAGCTTCTTTCCTCGCTTCAGCCATGCAAGGGTTAGGGGGAACGTTCATTACAGCTTCGGGGAGGTAGGTAGATTCTCCCAGCCCCGATCTTTCCAGAATCTTCCTCTGAAACTCGAGGTTTTCTTCTGTGAAAGTGCCCGTAAGGCGAGACCTCTCCATGAAGATTTGCCTGCTGCATTTTCTTTCGTCGTTGGGCTTATAGCAAGAGAAGTTCACTAAGTAGACAGGGCGGGGGCGGGTGAGGAAGTAAACGGTCGATAAGAACACTAAGAGTGCCGAGCAGATTATTACTGAGATTAGATTGAATCTGAGATGGTCCCATAGAACGTGGATGTCTTGGAGGGAGAATGTCGATAGTTGAGCTGCAATAACGACGACTAAAGGAGATAGACAGAGGTACATTCCATGGGTGATTAGGTAATGGTAGCCTAGCTTTACGTACTTTAGCTTCACAGACTGTTTGAAATCGGGGAGCTTTTGCGAAGAAGACGACGAAGAAGAAGGTGGGATTGTGGACTTTGATTCGCTCATCTTTCAATAGGATAAAGCAAAGCCTTCATTGTCATCGAAAAAACGAATCAAATAAACAGCATACACATAGAAGAAAGAAAGATCTTTGAATTTTCCCCTACAGATACAAACAAGAAGGTCACCTAAAAAGGTTACCTTTTTCAAAATCTCTCCGCAGACAACCTTAGCAAAAATGCAGCTCAGAGAGCTTCGGTTTTTAAGTCCCTGCAAGAATGAATCAAGAATCAAAGGCCCATTATCGCATAACATAGAAAAAGATGCAATTTTTAATCGCCAAAGGTACTCAAATCTTCAACGCCGGCGTTTTCCTTTACGACCCACGAAGCATAGTACAACAAAAGGCGAAGAAAAGGGATATAGAGATAGAGCTTCGTCTCATACCTTCTTTATCTATCAGCTATTGAATGGAAAGCAGCGGAGAGATAGAAAAGAGAGAGAGAGGTATATTGAAAGAAAGAAAGGGCAAAGCAAAGGTGAGTTGTTTGTTGTTTGGGGGCTATAATAATGCGAAGACGCTGAAATAGAATAACACGCACGTTGTCTTTGTATGTGCGATGATGAGTTGTCTCCAATCTGTTCGTTTTTTTTTTGGCAAAATTGCATGTAACCCCTATGTGGTTTACCCGAAATGCATAAAAACCCCTATGGTATTTTTATTGCGCGAAACCCCCTTATAGTTTAATTATCTCTGCACTGCTTCCCCTAGGCAGCGATTCTGCCAGAAGGTGGGTTACACGCACTCATAATGCGGCTTGGATTAGCTATGGCGAAGTCTTTTGGTTCGAAATGACACAAATAGCCTTACTTCATCTTCTCAAATGTCCCCAAACAACTAATACAACCCCCTCCTCCCTTTCATTCTTTGGGACATTCATACAACAAACACATTGATCTACCCATAATAATACAACAGCGTTGGCAAGTAGAAGAAAACCCAACAAAATCTAACCGTTAGTGTTCCCAGAAGCATTCGCAGGCAGCAAAGGCTTCCCATTCTTGGGCAGCTTCTTGAGCAACATAGGCCTCTTAAGCCCTACCTCCTCTGACTTGCCAAACAGCTGCTTCCTCAAAACCTCGTGGAGATGTCCGAAGAGCTCAGTCTTCAGTGATTCGAACGCCATATCCAACCTCTCAAGCTCCTCCATCGCGTTTTTGTTGTACATAAACAGCCCGTAGTACAGATCGAAGCTGTCGCTGGCCGTGTTCTCCACAAGATTCAACAGCGTTTCGTACCCCTTTGTGTTGATGGGTGTGCTCTCCAATTGGAGCTTTTCGAGCATTCTTCCCACGGTGTGCGTGATGAACTGCGAGCCCGCCGCGTGCCTGTCGTGCTCTGCGCACGACATCTCCACCATTGTGCACCCTTCTTTTCTGAAGATGTCCAGGAAATTCTCCACCCTAATGATGATGACAGAAGATACTTATAAATACGTTTGAATCTGAGGAGGAAAGAATCAAATCATTATCTATTCTCTATTACCTGTTGATCCTCGATTCTTCGTCGCCAATCCTGACTTTATCGAAGACGAAGGGGAGATTGTTCCAACTATGCTTCCCACTCTCAGGGCCGAACATTGGGTGGGTGCAGAGAACATCGAAGTGCGACGGCAGAATTTGAAGGAAAATGTTCCTGGGAAATTCCTTGACCGACAGAACGTCGGCGAAGAGAGTGTTCCTCCTCAGCCTCTGAAGGGGAATCGACCTCAGCACCGTGGGCTTGGATCGATGTGAGTTATTTATTTCTTAATTTTTGAAACGAGGTTGGGTTTATTCAAGGGTTTATCACAGCTTCTTAATTTCTGTTCTGCAAGTTCTAAAAAACCATGGGTATTCTTTCATTGTTTCTGTGGTGAATTTCGTTACAGGGATGATGCATTCTTCTTCAACGAGTTCGGTGAAAATGGAACTTAGATATAGAAATCATATGTGCAAATGTGGTCGGCAAGCTGCTGTTAGAATTGTCGGGCCTAATAAAGCCACAAAAGGAAAATCATTTGTCTTTTAAGAGGGATTTGTGATGTGAACGATTGTTGTATGAAATATTGAATTTCGACTTTGTAAGATATCTTGTTGCTGATCATTTCAAGTTTGTTGTGAAGATCTAACTATACCAGTTTGGGTTAGCTATTCGAAATTAGGGTTAAAAGTTTTCAAGCTCTGTTTGCAAAATGAAAACCGTGAAGTGTACGTATGATTGCCTAGTTAATTCTCAAGGGCATTATTGGAATATCTTATTTTAGCTGACCATAATATAAAATTAGACCCATAAGGGAACGTGTGCAAAGATAATTAAACTATGAGGGGGTTTCGCGCAATAAAAATACCATAGGGGTTTTTATGCATTTCGGGTAAACCACATAGGGGTTATATGCATTTTTGCCTTTTTTTTTTTACACTTTTCCTCGGTTTCACATATATACAAGTGTCAAATATTTATCTATATAGTCAATTTCGATCTAAAATATATTTCTTTATTCATCACCAATCAATGTGATGGCTTTAGGATTATGAGTGACAAGGGCTTCTACACTAGAACAATTGAAAGCAAAAAGAATGTGAACAAGATTCAATCAATACGTAAATTCTTCTATGCTGGACATGTGTATATACATATATATTTCTATAATTAGTTATCAAACACAATTAAATATCGGCATCATTCAAGGGTTCAGCTGGTCCCATAGGCTGAATTTTCCGGGATATAAAAAAAAGTCTTGATTTTCCTTTGAATTTTGTGCAAACTAATTAAACTCTTTCACAACTTGACAAATGTATACATATATATGTATATGTAGACCTTTTTTGTCCAAATGATTATGAGAGTTTTGATTATTCCAAGTAATTATGTATTATGAGGTGCAATTTAGAAAACTCGATATGTATGATTTATGATGTTTAAGTATGTGAAAATATTCGATTAAGCGCTTCGATGTGATTTAAATCGTTAAGAAAATCAAATGTATGTGATCTTGTGCTTAACTGGAATATTGCTGTGATCACTTGGATATGAACGTTTTGGTTTGAATGTAATCTCACTATGTGCTATATATGGAAGATGTAGCCTGTTAAGTGATATGTGAGCTGTACACGTGATTGAGTTATTTTAGGAACGAATATCACTGTGATCACCCGGATATGAATGACTATGCTATATATGGAAAATATATTCTGATTAAGTGCTTATATGTGATTGATTTATTTTAGAAAAGAATATCATGATATATCCGATTGAGTGCTATCTTATTTGACTCCTAAATCAGTGAATCAATGATCTATCTTTCCTTATGCGACTTGGGATTTATATTTTGGAAAGTGATTAATTGATTGGGCTTATATGTGGTAATATGCTGATTGAGTCTATATATGGAATGTGTTGACAAACGGATGAGATTACCTTGGAAGGAAAGTAAGACTATGGTATTTATGGCAAGAATTCATGCATGACCGTTGAGCTTAATTGGTTTATTTTTGGCATGATTCCTTGAGTTAATGCACGTAATTATTGAGCTTTCTCTTGCATATTCTGTGCTTAACTTTCCTTGTGAAGTGTAGAAGCTTAACTTTCTCTTGCATATTCTGTTCAAAGAAAAGTAATTAATAACACACTCTGCTAATATCTTCTTAAAGAAAAGTATTTTTCAAAGAAGAACAAGCCAATAATTTTTATAACCCAATTCACCCCCTCTTAGGCACATTTTACACTTCGGTATATATAATAACAACATTCAAACAAAATAAAACGACCTTTGGCCTTGGCCGTTGTTTTTCTATATATGAGCAAGACTATGATAATTGATATCCTCCATTAATGAGTTGTCTACCATATGCCAAGAATTGTCCTCATACGATGCGCTAAAAGCGCTACTATGTAATATAGGTATGTTGAAATTATCCGAAGTCGCTATTTGTGCAGATATGAACAAAAAACGGCTAAAATCGTCACCCACTCATTTCGTTGGTTCATCCCCGCCATATTTCTGGGTAATCAGTGACTCAAAAGATCGAATAAAGAGGGGAAACGATGTCGTTTAGCGCGTCTCCAGTCGCTCCACAGCTGTACGATTTCAGACCTCGGAGGCTGCGATGTCGAGCTTGCGCCAGCAGCGACGTGCCTGATTTTCTATCCGCAGAGTGGTGTGCATCTAGAGATCTCTGTCGACGTAGTTTTATGCGTTTGATTGAGTTCTCTTTTGTTTTAGAGGATTACGTATCTGAAAATCACTGTATGCGGGGTAAATTATCTAATTGGAGTGTCTTCGCTGGCGCGAGCTGTTTATAGTTGCTTCTTTCTTTTCCTTCTTTTTTTTTTTTTTTTCAAATTCTCCTCCAATTGTTGGGATGTTAGCCTTATTCTGCTGAAAGTTGGAGTTCTTTTTATCGTTACGAGTACAGTATTGAGTTGAATCGAATATGCCATTACGAGCTGCCATTTCCTAGTTGAATCAGCTGGTGTTGTGTTGTGATCATGTTAGCTGAAACGTTGGCGTTTAAAAAAGTTAGACAGATTCTGTAGTTCACGAAATGGTGGATGGCTCTTCATAACTTGTCTTAGAACAGTACGATTAGATTGATTTAGAAAACGGGTGCTTCTGTTTTCGTAGTTCTAGACTTGTAATAGTGTAATCAGGTTAATTGTGATCTATTTTAGATAAAAATCGAGATTGGCACGTGTTATGAACATGCTGTTTCTTATTAGTTTTTGTGACTGTTTTTTTGCAGGCTAGAATCTCGCAGGTAAAAGCCTTTTGGACCGAGACTGAGTGTAACTTACTATCAAAACTTGTTAATTGGCATTTGATCATTGAATTTTCTCTTCAAGTAGCTGATGGATCCTTTACTTGATAGTTTAGTGCAGAGGAAGCCGTGAGACACCAACTCGATTCGTTGAGGTTTAATGATCGACCTCGGCCTGATTATGGCATTGAAGTCATGTATAGGGTAATCTTGGGAACCCATCCCCACTTTCATCTTTGCTTCACATAGATTGGTTGCTATCTTCAACAAACTGAAATTATGCTGTAGCAGTTTGCCGGTTTTGATCCTTTCGAAAGGTCTACGTATTTCGGCCCATTCTTTGATCTAGGCCAGGTAAGTAAACCTTTTTTGCTTCCATATAGTAATGAAAGGTTTGTTTGAGAAGAAAATCTCAGTAACTTGTCAGCAATTTCCCATATTTTTATAGTTTCTATTTCATCAGTTTGAAAGATTCAGGCGGATCTTCCACCACTCGACCTACCGAGTGCTACTTGGTCACAGGGAAAGAAAGATCTTGAGTAGCCTATACGTTGACGAGGTTAGGCAGTGTCACGCCCCGACCCACATCGAGGCCACGACAACCGCCGCGTTTCTCAAGGAACGCAAGGCTCAATCGACTCACGCATCACACGAAAGGAATTTCATGAAGAATCAATGAAATAAAGATGCAACGAAGACGTATATATACATATGAAAGGAAGTTTACATTATGCCAAAACAATAGCTCATACATCGATACGAAGGAATATATGAACAAAGAAAATCTCCTCCCAAAATATATCCCTGCCAATGGATCCTCCAAACGAAAAACGACAAATACCGAACTAGAAGATTCAGCAATGGGATGACGATCGACGATGAGATAACCTCCGGTCAAAAGCGATATCAACCTAAAAAAAATATATGAATACACGGGGTGAGCAAACCACAGCTCAGTGAGGTGATAATACAGACACGCCTTCGCCTCACAGAAGGTATATCCTCAACGATGAACTCCATCACAACAACCAATATCGCAACCACTTCCAAACTAAGTATTGACTTCACATAATGTAGAAAACGATCATACACGTTAAACATATAACAATCCATAATCCTATGACATGCCAAAAACATCACAAAAATCACTCAAAACATATACGACGCGTGGGTGGCCATATCGTCCCTCGGACTGAACTCCCCGTCGAGAGTCAGACGAGGCCGTCACCGTACTCTAAAACGTGTACCGTGAACTATCATATCAACTGCACGTGACATGCATGTCCCACACCGGTGACGTTGGCCGAGTCTCGCAATGGACTTTAATACCTTCCCAACGATCACCCCCCGATAGGTCGAATACGTGGCAAGTGGACTGGTGAACTCGTTGGGCCTCACTCACCCGGGTTTGCCAATCCACGGGCTACTTAATCGACTGCCACTCTCCACTCACCCGAACGTGGCCATTCGGGCTACTTATAACCTCGGTACCGAGTAAATGCAACAACGAAGCCAAACCAATAACAATTAAAAATCTCGTGCAACTCAATAGCACAATTAATCAGAGGTCAATACGACATAATTCCTAGTGGAATCATCAAACCAAATTCACGAACCAAGTCATCAGTATCGATAAATACGAATGCCCTATAGCCAACACGGCTCTATATCTCTAGAACGCAACAAGACCACCCAAGTTTCATCAAATATCGCAGGAATATCACTCATCATTTAGCCGGCAAGGCTCACATCACATAACATAATCAGAAAATCAAAGAAACGACACACCACGAGGTTCACGCATCCCATGAAGGGAAGGTGTCCCCGTATTATCAACTCACAGTGTCAATCTCTAACTTTCTCCAAAACGTGGAGCTCCTTACGTGTCCATACCCGATGTATTGTCCCCTAAGAAGATATATCGATTCAATTAAACCTTAGACGATATAGTCGACAATACTTATATGATACAACAAGTGTCCCAATATTAGAACTAGTCCGAGAATGCAACATTACAATGGATACATGGACAGCTACCAAAAGCAACTGAAACAAACATGAGCTAGTAATTAGCATGGAAACTCCTTCAAGAATCAAGAATTACTGGACACTTTCAGATTCGCAGCAGTTATTTTAAATGATCATGGAAAATTGTAGGATTGTCCGATTGAGATGTGGTTGGTAGCTATGAACAGCTTATCGAATCAGCTTTCGATAGAGACCAGTTTCAACGAAATCGACGAAGTATAAGTGGGTCAAAATTCCGAAATACTGCAGCTTCGTCAGAAAAAGTTTGCAGAAACAGCAATAACAGTTTCGACCCTCAACTTTGAAAATTCATAGAAAATCGAAAAATAATCGGATTGAACCGAACCCAAAGGCAGCGAACAGCTGAAGAAGTTATCTTTCTAACGAGCCAAGTGTTGTAAGAACCCAAAAACTGTAGCTAAGTCAAAAACGTTCAAAACAAAGGCATCGCAGAACTGGGTTTCAAAATGCACATGTACACCAAAGCGATTTTGATATTAGACCTTGCTTACCTTAAATAAGCTCAGATTACGCCAGAACAGTGGAGAATAGAGCTTGAAAAGAGCTGTTCTTAGTTGAATCTGGCCACCTCTTTCGTTACTTGCCAATGAAGAAAATGAACGTGATAAGGATAAATAGAACAAGGCTATAAGCTGCAATGGGCTTTGGGCTGAAACTAACTTGGGCTGATAATTTAATTTATTCCTTTTTTTCTTTTGTGGGGTAGGTGTTATAGGATATCTCCCCCTTAAAAAGTTTCGTCCCGAAACTTAAACATACCTTATCAATCGAAAAGATGTGGATATTGGCGACGAATGACTTCTTCGGGTTCCCAAGTTTCTTCCTCTACTTTATCGCTTTGCCAAAGAACTTTCACCATGAGAATAGACTTGTTTCGGAGCTTCTTCTCTTGTCGATCCAAGATTTGAACCGGTTGAACTTCGTAGGATAGGTTCTCTTTTAACTCGAGCGGAGGAGACTCGAGTATATGTGAAGGATCGGGCTCGTATCTTCTAAGCATGGATACGTGGAAGACATTGTGAATTTGTGATAGCTCTAATGGTAGGTCTAACCTATATGCGACACGGCCAATCCGTTCTACGATGGTAAATGGGCCTACATATCTTGGACTTAACTTCCCGCGATGCCGAAATCGTAACACGCCTTTCCACGGAGAAATCTTCAGGAAAACTCTATCTCCTTCTTTGAACTCCAGTTCACGTCTTCTGTTATCAGCATAGCTTTTCTGTCGATCCTGAGCTGCTTTGAGTTTATCACGTATGAGTTTAACTTTTTCGGTTGCATCTTCTATAAGCTCCACTTGTTCAATCTTTCTTTCGCCAACTTCATCCCAAAAGAGTGGTGTTCGACACTTCCGACCATAGAGAGCTTCATACGGCGTGATACCTATGCTGGAATGATAGCTGTTGTTATACGCAAACTCCATCAATGCCACATATTTGTCCCAGCTGCCGCTTAGATTCAAAACAACAGCACGTAACATGTCTTCTAATGTTTGAATTGTCCTCTCTGATTGTCCGTCGGTTTGGGGATGATAAGCTGTGCTAAATAACAATTTCGTACCTAATGCCTTTTGAAGACTGGGCCAAAAACGTGAAGTAAATCGCGGGTCTCGATCTGATACAATAGACACCGGTACGCCATGCAGCCTCACGACTTCATCCACATACAACTTGGCTAATTTTTCCAAGCTATCTTTATTACGCATGGGAAGAAAATGGGCTGATTTGGTTAAACGATCCACAATGACCCATATAGAGTCATGGCCTTTTTGAGTTCGAGGCAAACCAGATACAAAATCCATTGTGATGTTTTCCCATTTCCACTCGGGAATCGGAAGTGGCTGAAGTGTGCCTGCTGGTTTCTGATGCTCAGCTTTAATTTGTTGGCATGATAGACATTTCGATACGAATTCAGCAATGTCTCGCTTCATACCTGGCCACCAATAGTATTCTCGAAGAGTTCTATACATTTTCGTGCTACCAGGATGCATAGCATAGGCTGAAGAATGAGCTTCTTCGAGAATAGATCGGCGAAGATCTTCATCTGATGGTACGCATACGCGATTTCGAAAGGCAAGTAGTCCATCGTCTCGAGTTTTGAAGTCTCCTGGTTTTTCTTGTTTTTGTTTCGCAAATTGCTGTAAGCAAGTATCATGCGACTGCTTTTCTCGAATTTGATCGAATAGAGTAGGCCTAACCTCAAATTTAGCAAGTAGAGAAGCTTCACTTGATTCGCCATAATGAAGAGATATGTGAAGGCCTTTAAACTGCTCTAAGAGATGAAGATAATCCGATTGGATCAAAGAAAGTGAGGTAGAAGATTTTCTGCTGAGTGCATCGGCTACGACATTGGCCTTTCCCGGATGATAGTCGATGATTAAGTCGTAGTCACTAATTAGCTCCATCCATCGTCTTTGTCGAAGATTGAGCTCCTTTTGGGTGGTGATATATTTCAAGCTTTTGTGATCCGTAAATATTCGGCACGTTGCACCGTAAAGATAATGCCTCCATATTTTTAACGCAAAGACAATGGCAGCTAACTCAAGATCGTGGGTCGGATAATTTTCTTCATTCTTCTTTAATTGTCTTGAGGCATAGGCCACTACTTTTCCTTCTTGCATAAGAACGCACCCCAAGCCTTGTCTTGAAGCATCGCTGTAGATGATGAATTCTCGAATTTCCGGATCCGGCAAAGTAAGGATAGGAGCCGAGGTAAGTCGTCTTTTTAATTCTTGAAAAGCCTTCTCGCAGTCATTGTTCCATTCAAATTTAGAACCCTTTCGAGTTAGCTTAGTTAATGAGGAAGCCAACAATGAAAAGTCTTTGACGAATCTTCGATAATACCCAGCTAACCCCAGGAAACTGCGTATTTCAGTCACGTTCTTCGGACGATCCCAATTCACTATGGCCTGAATTTTTGCGGGGTCAACAAAGATTCCATCATTGGATATACGATGACCTAGAAAGCTTATTTCGCGAAGCCAAAATTCACACTTTGAAAATTTTGCGTAGAGACGATTTTCGCGAAGAGTCTCCAGTACCATTCTAAGATGTTGAGCATGCTCGTCATCAGATCTGGAATATATGAGTATATCGTCGATAAAGACGATAACAAACTTATCTAAGTACGGGCGAAAAATTCGATTCATGAGATCCATAAAAGCTGCAGGAGCATTTGTAAGTCCAAAAGGCATAACACAGAACTCGTAATGCCCATATCTGGTTCGGAAAGCAGACTTAGGGATATCAACTTCCCTAATCCTAAGCTGATGATAACCAGATCGCAAATCGATTTTGGAGAAAACTGTGGCTCCTTGCAACTGATCGAACAAGTCATCAATTCTAGGAAGAGGATATTTGTTTTTTATTGTGACTTTGTTCAATTGACGATAGTCAATGCATAGACGAAACGTCCCATCCTTCTTCTTCACGAATAGAACAGGAGCACCCCATGGGGATGTGCTAGGTCGAATGAAGCCCTTGTCTAGTAATTCCTCCAGTTGTGTTTTGAGTTCTTTAAGCTCCGTTGGAGACATCCGGTACGGTGGTATTGATATCGGAGTAGTATCTGGAAGAGTATCAATGACAAAATCAACTTCTCGAGTAGGTGGTTGTCCTGGTAAATCCTCGGGAAATACATCAGAGAATTCTTTCACCACTGGAATATTGCCTATCATGGTCGTAGAATGAGAAGTATCAATGATCGAAGCAAAGAATGCCTCATATCCTTTATGTATTAATTTATGGGCCGAGAGCATCGAGATGATGGCAAGTGGTGCAAGTTGACGTTCACCTTCAAAAACTAACTCAGGGAGTCCAGGTCTACGAAAAGTGACGAGTTTGGCTCGACAATCAAGAAATGCGTGATGGTGAGATAGCCAATCCATGCCAAGAATGGCATCCAGATCGATCAGTGGCAAAGGTATCAAGTCGGCTTCTAAGGTAGAATTTTTAATCAAAATGGGACAACCTTTGAAGACAGAGTCTCGAGCAAGTCGTTCCCCAAGCGGAGTATGAATCACGATCACAGGTGATAATTGAGAAGCACGGTAAGGAAGACTTGGTGTAAGGCTCTCCCGAATGTAAGACCGATCTGAGCCTGGATCGATGATAACAGAGATCGGGCGATCTCCAATATACACTTGGCCTAGAGAGCAACGATATGTGGGCCAAGATATGGGATATTAGAAGAATACTAACAAAATTCATATTGGCTCACGGTAACGAACCATAGGACAAAATTGGAATTCGAGACTTAAGAACTAAATAATATTCTACATCGAGTTAGTGTTACCTGTCACAACTTTCGGATCTGAGCGAGCTGCTTCTTGAGTCATGTGAAACACCCGGGTTTGGTTTCGTTCTTGCGTAGTCGGCCGGGTGTTTTGGCCACCTATATTACCTCGCATTCCCGGTCGAGTACTTTCAGATGTGGGATAAAGTGAGGGCTGAACTGCCTTGCCACGAGAATAAGTAGATTTATGCCCGCTAGTTCCGACAAGTTGGGGACAATCAGATCTAATATGACCCGATTGTCGACAATGGAAACAAACTTGGGGAGCTGTACAAAAACCTTCATGGTATTTTAAACAGTTTCGGCACCTCTTATCCCATCTAACAGACTCTGACGATACACTCCCACCCATCTTTGGCTGCTCACGAGGATGAGAAGAACCCGTAGTCATAGGCAAATTACGCGAAGATCCCAAACTTCTACTCAGCTTCGATACATTTCTTGAAAATGTGTCCCCTTCCCTCTTCTTTTGAGATCGCTCGACCAACTGCTGTCTCGCTTGGATTAATCCTTCAACTCTCAGTGCTTCCTCGACGAGTTCTTCAAGGCTCGCGTATTTATCTCCCGACTTCAAGCGGTCCCGAATATTGATGTTGAGGCCGTCTTCAAATCTTTTGCACAAGTCTCTCGTCGTATACGATTCTGGAGCAAACTCGCATAAATCCAAGAATCGATTCTCGTACTCGACGACCGTCATGTTGCCTTGATAAACGCTAAAGAACTCTTTCCTCTTCTGATCTCTACTATACTGTGAAAAGTAGCGTTCTCTGAATTTCTCGACGAAGATAGGCCAAGTAATAGTTTTGGAAGATGTTTCCTTAAGATTCTGCCACCATCTACGCGCGTCCTTGCCCAGGAGTTTTGTCGCAATCACCACCCGATGGCACTCGTCAATCATCAAGGTGTCGAACGTGTCTATGACTTCCTTTAGCCAAGCCCCAGCTTCTGTAGCATTCCTTACACCTTCAAACGTCGGGGTTCCCATATCAACTACTGCTTTCACCAAATCAGGAACGTAACGAATGTTCCTAGGATTAGAACCTCCAGATGTCGTGTCTGGATTAGGAACGGGCAAACTCGGTGAAGGCAAAATTGGTTCAGTGCGAGGAGGAAGGTCCTGAACACCCGTGTGATGAGCGAACGTCATATTAGGACCTTGAGGTGATGTAAAAGCTGAAGGGCCCGTAGTAGACGGCGGAACTCCATGTGTACGAACGTAATCATAATACATTTGGTATTGTTCCGGGGTCATCATATGATCAACTCTTACTTGAGCTTGTGGTTGCTCGACATGAGCCGTAGGAATTGAAGTACCATGACCGCGAGGTCTACGAGGAACGGAAGAAAAAAGAGGACTCGGAGAACGATGAGAAGCGCGTCCCCGACCTCGGCCTCGCCTACCGACTGGAGGTGCCATAATGACTATCAAGGGAAAAGAAATCGAGATCATTATCAATAACATAATAGGTCGTCGGAGGAGAACAAGAATAAATTGGATCCATTGGCAATACAAAAAAAAGAGAAAGACTAAGACGCAACGTGGCTCTGATACCACCAAAACTGTCACGCCCCGACCCACATCGAGGCCACGACAACCGCCGCGTTTCTCAAGGAACGCAAGGCTCAATCGACTCACGCATCACACGAAAGGAATTTCATGAAGAATCAATGAAATAAAGATGCAACGAAGACGTATATATACATATGAAAGGAAGTTTACATTATGCCCAAAACAATAGCTCATACATCGATACGAAGGAATATATGAACAAAGAAAATCTCCTCCCAAAATATATCCCTGCCAATGGATCCTCCAAACGAAAAACGACAAATACCGAACTAGAAGATTCAGCAATGGGATGACGATCGACGATGAGATAACCTCCGGTCAAAAGCGATATCAACCTAAAAAAAATATATGAATACACGGGGTGAGCAAACCACAGCTCAGTGAGGTGATAATACAGACACGCCTTCGCCTCACAGAAGGTATATCCTCAACGATGAACTCCATCACAACAACCAATATCGCAACCACTTCCAAACTAAGTATTGACTTCACATAATGTAGAAAACGATCATACACGTTAAACATATAACAATCCATAATCCTATGACATGCCAAAAACATCACAAAAATCACTCAAAACATATACGACGCGTGGGTGGCCATATCGTCCCTCGGACTGAACTCCCCGTCGAGAGTCAGACGAGGCCGTCACCGTACTCTAAAACGTGTACCGTGAACTATCATATCAACTGCACGTGACATGCATGTCCCACACCGGTGACGTTGGCCGAGTCTCGCAATGGACTTTAATACCTTCCCAACGATCACCCTCCGATAGGTCGAATACGTGGCAAGTGGACTGGTGAACTCGTTGGGCCTCACTCACCCGGGTTTGCCAATCCACGGGCTACTTAATCGACTGCCACTCTCCACTCACCCGAACGTGGCCATTCGGGCTACTTATAACCTCGGTACCGAGTAAATGCAACAACGAAGCCAAACCAATAACAATTAAAAATCTCGTGCAACTCAATAGCACAATTAATCAGAGGTCAATACGACATAATTCCTAGTGGAATCATCAAACCAAATTCACGAACCAAGTCATCAGTATCGATAAATACGAATGCCCTATAGCCAACACGGCTCTATATCTCTAGAACGCAACAAGACCACCCAAGTTTCATCAAATATCGCAGGAATATCACTCATCATTTAGCCGGCAAGGCTCACATCACATAACATAATCAGAAAATCAAAGAAACGACACACCACGAGGTTCACGCATCCCATGAAGGGAAGGTGTCCCCGTATTATCAACTCACAGTGTCAATCTCTAACTTTCTCCAAAACGTGGAGCTCCTTACGTGTCCATACCCGATGTATTGTCCCCTAAGAAGATATATCGATTCAATTAAACCTTAGACGATATAGTCGACAATACTTATATGATACAACAAGTGTCCCATATTAGAACTAGTCCGAGAATGCAACATTACAATGGATACATGGACAGCTACCAAAAGCAACTGAAACAAACATGAGCTAGTAATTAGCATGGAAACTCCTTCAAGAATCAAGAATTACTGGACACTTTCAGATTCGCAGCAGTTATTTTAAATGATCATGGAAAATTGTAGGATTGTCCGATTGAGATGTGGTTGGTAGCTATGAACAGCTTATCGAATCAGCTTTCGATAGAGACCAGTTTCAACGAAATCGACGAAGTATAAGTGGGTCAAAATTCCGAAATACTGCAGCTTCGTCAGAAAAAGTTTGCAGAAACAGCAATAACAGTTTCGACCCTCAACTTTGAAAATTCATAGAAAATCGAAAAATAATCGGATTGAACCGAACCCAAAGGCAGCGAACAGCTGAAGAAGTTATCTTTCTAACGAGCCAAGTGTTGTAAGAACCCAAAAACTGTAGCTAAGTCAAAAACGTTCAAAACAAAGGCATCGCAGAACTGGGTTTCAAAATGCACATGTACACCAAAGCGATTTTGATATTAGACCTTGCTTACCTTAAATAAGCTCAGATTACGCCAGAACAGTGGAGAATAGAGCTTGAAAAGAGCTGTTCTTAGTTGAATCTGGCCACCTCTTTCGTTACTTGCCAATGAAGAAAATGAACGTGATAAGGATAAATAGAACAAGGCTATAAGCTGCAATGGGCTTTGGGCTGAAACTAACTTGGGCTGATAATTTAATTTATTCCTTTTTTTCTTTTGTGGGGTAGGTGTTATAGGCAGCATCTTATTTACGTTGTCTAAAGCTGTCTATGCATTGTCTCAGATAGCCTGGTATTGATCATTGTATCATATTCGAAACAGAATCGCTACAAGCAGCGAGTTTGGATACGAGGATCTCGGCCTGAGGAAGAAGAAACCTTTCAGTTTACTATGGTTCAGGTTGGTCGATTAAATTAACTAAACGCTGAAATAAATAGTACATGCCAATCGTTCAGTGTAGGTTCATAATGAAAGATTGGCAAAATGCGGATTCCATTCTAAGTTTAATCGTTTTTTAGCTCTGAATACGAAAATATATCCTCGAAACATTTAGAAAAATGAATTACAATGATCGAATATTGGTTTTTCCTTCTGTAGAGAGTTGGCGGCTCCTGGGACGGTTATTGGCTGACAGAATCCCTCCTCCACGACGGAGATACTTTTTCGGGGGGCGTCGCATACTAATATTACCATAAATACAACCTTTTTTTCTAACCATTGTGCGTGTCTGTATATCATTTGGTAGTCAGAGATGGTGTGTAATATGTATTGTACAGATACAGTGGTGGTTTGCAAATCAATTTACCCCAAAATTATGCTCTAGCAAGACAACCTCAAGCCTCCTTAAAGGATGCATGTCACTGTCAGTCTTGCACATAGTCCAAAGGAGTAACAACAGCGAATGCTGCAAATGGGATTGAGACAGCTTCAATAATTGTGCCATTCTTGTCTCTTCCTGCCTATCTTTTCTTGATTCTTTATGCTCTCATAACACACACAAGCGCACAGAAGGCTAAAAGAATGTCTAGGAAAGGTAAGGCAATAGTTATTGGAGGCAGTATAGCTGGGATTTGTTGTGCACATGCTCTGATAGAAGCAGGTTGGAACGTTGTGGTTCTCGAAAAAACTCGCACTCCTCCCGACCGTTGCGCCACGGGAGCTGGCCTCGGGATTGACCAATTGTCCCTCAAGATCATCGAGCCATGGGTCAGACAACCTCACCTTCTTCACCTCATCACCTTGCCCCTAACCATTGACCATGTAAGCTTTGGTACCTATCTACATATAAAAATGTTTGTGGTGTGTGTGTTTCTTTCTGTGAGAAGAGCAGAGTAGTTGATTTTATGTTGATTAATGGCAGGAACAAGCAACAGACGGTGAAAAGAAAATTAGCTGGACGCTATCAAGAGACATCGATTTCAATTTCAAGGCTGTGCACTGGGCTGACCTTCACAAGCTTCTGTATGAGTCCTTACCACCTAATATTGTCCTATGGGGACATTTGTACTCATCCTTCGAAATCTCAGGCGATAAGAAAACCGTGAAAGTAAGTGCTGAAGTGCTCCAAACCGACGAGTCGATTGAATTCAAAGGCGATCTGCTTGTCGCTGCAGACGGTTGCCTTTCTTCCATTCGTAAAACTTTCCTGCCTCACCTAAAACTGAGGTAAGTGTACAGAGATCTTTAGTTTTGTGTCTGAACCTCTAAATTCTTCCCTGCATCTTCGTATTCTTGAATGTGGTGCTTGACAGATACTCGGGTTACTGCGCGTGGAGAGGTGTGCTCGATTTCTCAAACGACAAAAACTCAGAAACCATCGTGGCCCTCAAGAAAGCTTACCCCGACCTTGGGAAATGCAATTACTTCGACATAAGTTGGCAAGGCCACGCAATTCTCTACGAGTTAGTCGACCGTAGAATCAACTGGATTTGGTATCAGAATCAGCCCGAGCCCGATTTCAAGGTACATACTGATCTCAGCCATTTCATTCGTTCTTATTACATCCTCAGAAGATCATCAAGAACTTCTTCAAAAACGGATCACCAGGAAATTCAGTCACAACAAAGGCGAGCAGAGAAACGGTGGAGAAAATGTACTCATCAGCAGAAAAGGTGTGGATGCCCGAACTTGTTCGTGTGATGAGAGAAACTAAAGAGCCTTTCTTAAACGCCATTTACGACTGCGATCCTTTGGACAGATTTTCTTGGGACAACGTTGTCCTAATCGGTGACGCAGCCCATCCCATAACTCCACATGGGGCCCGAAGCACGAACATGTCGATCCTCGACGCTGCTGTTCTTGGGAAATGTGTAAGAAAACATGGTTTGGAGAATCTTAGGTTGGCCCTCGAAGAATACGAATCGATTAGGGTTAATGTGGCTAAGGAGCAAGTGATGTTTTCGCGCTGTATGGGACGTTTAAAGCAGCGTTTGGACGAAGGGATTTTCGACCCGATGAGGGCGACGGCGGGCGGAGAGGAGTGCAGAGTTTTGCATCTTAGGAACATTCCTTATTTCTCTGATTTGCCTTACATATTGATGTAATAAGTTGGTACATATTGGCGCTCTACTCTTTTACTACATTGGTTCATCTTTTCTTCTTTACAGTTGTAAGAGATGATTAATTAAAGAGTTAACGAATGTACTAATTGTATCGTTTTTATGTTGAGGCTCGAACGAATTGATGGAAATATGGAATTTAAATAGTGATATATATATCTAGAAGAGTTTTGATAGATAAGTTAAATTAGTGTATAGTATTAGTTATCGTATCAAGTTGCCCAGCTCAGCCTCAGAACTATTATTCATACTAGTTTGAAATTTTGTAGCAGGAAATTTCTTTTTTTATCTGAAGATTCCTTTTTATGTCTTTATATGGCGATGTTACATCACAGATATGGACAAAGGGCCAACTATATATATATAACAAAAACCATAGAACTAAAACATGATGTGTGAGACAGATCAAAATAATAATTCCACGTTCTTTGTCTTTATTAAGAAACATAATGAATAATTTTAAATCAAATGAATGGCATTGCTGGGTTCAAACGACAATGCTAATAGTCAAAAGTTTAACGATCAACGATATGATGAGATTACATTTCCATTTACGTAAACGAGGATAACGATAATCGTCCAAATTACTAGGGATTTTGTCGACTTGTGAATAAAAATATAACGATGCTCATGTGTAATGAATTCTCTTAAACATATATTGCAACTGTTGTTAATTTAGTAAAATTTGATCTTGCAAAACCGTTAGCAAGAACGCCAAATTGCAGCCGTGGACCACGTCTTTGAACGTTTTTCTTCCACATATGCCATTCATTCCCTTAATAGTTATTTATTTATAGCCAGCCAAGTGAATTAAATTAAATCTCGTTCTCTCTTGTTTTTTTTTTTGGTAAACATACCCTTGTTGTTGCTTGAGCGAATAACAATAATGAGTAAAAACGACCAAAAACTAAGTTTTCAAAAGGAAATAAAAACAAAATCAAAGATATCAAAAGCCCATCGTCTCATCATCATCATCGAGCATGCCAAGCGCCTTCTCAAAATGCTTGTTCTTAAGACATAGATACTCCTTCACCGCCACCGCCCTAAACCTCCTCGAGCCCTTTATTACAACCTTTTTCAGTGGCTGAATCTTCGTATCAGTCGTAGGGTTATAGAAGTATGCGATGGAATACCTATGCCTCTTTTCGTTGGGAACAACACGGTGGTAAACAGTTGGGAAATGAGCGTTCGATAGTATATGAATCAAATCGCCTATGTTTACGACTAGGGTTAAATCAATGGGAGGAACGGTGATCCATCCTAGGGTTTCTTTGAAGATTTGAAGTCCCTTTGTATCGTTTTGATGAAGGATAGTTAGGAGGGACGAATCGGTGTGTGGGGCTAAGCCAACTGCTTGATTAGGGTTTGGACATTTAGGGTAAGAATTGAGCTGCAATGCCCCCTCGGATTGGTTGAGAGAAGGGTAAAAGATCGTTTCTTTATCGAGTTCGCTAACTCCTAATGCCTTTAGGACGATGAGGAAGATTTCGTATGCCAAAGATTTCATCTTCTTTTGGTATTTGTCCATTGCTTCGCTGCGAAAAAAAAAAAAACATGTTTTATTACACATCATACATATACTTCCTTGTGATGTGGTAATTTGATAGAAAATGAAAAAATCAAGAAAACCCTCGAATCAGTCAACCCAAATATCTAAGCTTATAGATCAACATATATTTTCTGTATAATGACTTGAGATTCGAAAAACATTAGTTAACAGTCCCCTCCTATTGGAGTGTGTTTAATGAAAAAAAGAAATTCATGTGTAACAACTATATACAGAAGCAAAGTATCTAAAGAGATGATAAACTTAGATAGTTCTATCTATCACTTGAAACCATAAATGTATGTAATTATTAGTGCATTGATTTGCACTTACCAAAACTCCTCGTACTCGCTAGGCCAAAGCTCCTTAGCATGCTCTAAAGAAGAAGAACCCATGATAGTGAACCCTTCGTGCCACATTAACTTAGGAAAGAACTGAGAAATTCGAGCAACTCCATAGCCCGTGGCACCATTGCTCAACCTTAAAACCTTGAGTTTACGCTCCATGGGAAGAGAAAACAACCTCATCGCTTGCCCTTCGACTTCATCGATGAGGCTCTTTGGGACATCATGGCCCATGACATGAAACATACCCCATTTCTTACAAGCATCTCCTATGAGTTCCACGACATTCTCAGCTCTTAGGTCGATGACAGGTGGCATGACGGGATTGGTTAGAGGATCTTCTTTGTGAAGGGTTGTTTTTGCACTATTATCATCGGTCCATGAGTGAGATTCGGGCAGTTCTTGAACTGAGGTGAAGTCTATTGGGATGATGTCTTTGAGCTTCATGTCTGTGTCTTTGTAGATTTCATGGAGAGTTGTTGTTGTTGTGGTTTCCATTATTTGTGCTGTCTATGTCTGTGTTGTGTGTTTTTGTCTTTGTAAGAGATGTGTGTGGGGTGAGGAAGCAATTAAAAGTACATTACTGTAATATGATGATACAGATTGGCTGTTGAGGAGATATAATAACATACATAAAGTTATTCTAAGAATTCGATTACGAAAAGTAGTTAACTTTCTACCATTCTATTACAAAGATAGTTAAGTTTTCAATTTTCAATATTATTGTTTTCGTTTTCAATCCAAAACTTCTTAAAATTATAAGTTCTCATTCATTAGGAGGGCGGCTTAGTGTATTTTGTAATAGTGGGAAGAAAATTAATTTTTTTTGTATAATTGAATTTAGAATAACACTATTTATGTTATCCGTTGGCTGTAAAAAGATCTATGCGTTTGATTTTCATTTTGTTTTGTATTTGTACGTGGCAATTAGGGCGGCTACGTGTATTTTGTGTTGTCTTCAAGTGATTTTTGGATTTATATATATGATGGGGTCGAAGTATATGTCATGTTCCTTTAGATTAGATATCAAAATATACAGCATATATATTTTCTATTTAATGATTTTATAGATGATGTATATAGGTTCTAGTACCTATAATAATGACTGATGCTAGAGATTAGTGTCAAAATGTACAAGATATACACATGTCATACATTATATTTGATTAAATTGCATATGGGATCTAAAGTTGTGTAGAGAGGGAAAACTTTGAAATGAAATGTCGATGCTACAAACAAAAAGGGCACGTCACACATCAAGGAAATTTGAGGGTTTTCGATAAGACAAAACTCGAGACATTATGAGATAAAAGAGTTAAAAAAATTACAATCGCGATGGCATTAGGTAATAATGCAATATTATATTCTCCATATGTAATACACGACAATATAAGATTTGGGATGTGTCTATTTTCTTAAGATTTGGGGAATTTCTGTTAAATATATTATCACCCCCTCCCTTCTTTTGTCGTTAACAATATATTACTTTTTATATAAATAATCAATTCCGTCTTGTCGTTAATAAAGACATTATTAGTAAGGCCAGGATGGATATATTGTCGTGTCGTAAGCATTATTCTAAAAACAATAGTCGTATAATATACTAATTCATATTATTTCTTTTCTTTTCTTATTTTGTCGAACTCGTAATGTACTTTCTGTTGAAAAAAAAGTTCCTACCCCACCCCATCTAATGTACACGAAGTCACGAACTATACAAATTACTAAATTAAAGTGAATACTTAAATGTATTACTCGGGAGAACGACATTTTTAGTCAATGATGTTTGGGGCATGGGCATTTTCGGTCCCTCATGTTCCGAAGTGCCACTTTTAGTCACCAATCTTACCGATTTGGGCTGTTTTTGGTCCTTCGATTAACGTAATGACTAATTTAGATGGAATTTAACACATGAGAGCACATGATCTCCTTCAACTTGACTTAATACCTCATGAATCATCACCATCTTCAACTAAAACGCACGTGAGCATCATTACGTATCACATTTAACTCATTTCAAGGTTGTCGATCGTTTCCTAAATGTGATGTATAATAATGTCCATGTGCGTTTAAACCAAAGATGAAGATGTGTTATGAGGTTTTACGTCGAGTAAAAGGAAATCATGGGCTCTCACGTGTTAAATTGCGTCTAAATTAACAATTAAATTAATCGAGGGACCAAAACCGTCCAAAATCGATAATATTGAGGACTAAAAATGGCACTACGGAATATGTGGGACCAGAAACGCCATGCCTCAAACATTGGGGATTAAAAATGTCGTTCACCCTATTACTTACATGCAAGATAATCTTCAATGGCCATAAGTACATAATTAATAGACAAACAATAGAGGTGGAGATACGAGGTCATACAGAAAATATACTACTCGAAGGGTTCTCTAATTTATTTGCTTATTACTTAATACACGAAAAAAAATTGCTTCATTTCTTCCGTATATTTGGTCAAACTCACCAAATTATGAGAATTCGAAATCTTTTGAGTTGGAAACCTTTTCTTACAAGCATGATTTGTAGAATTTGTAGCTTAATAATGTTCATGTTACTGCAAAACCAACATCACCAAGAAGCCCATTAATCAGCATGCATAAAAAAACAAACTTTACATTACATCCACTCAAAATAATTCAAAATCTTTCCCTAGGACGAAACAGTGTACATAAATATATCATCTTTAAACTGTATCTTTTCGTTTATAAGAAGAAAAGAGGTAAAAGAATTATTATGAAACTAATCCCTCAATTTCATCATAAATTAACTGCATTTTTAAATATTTAGTACACATTTTTGAACAAGTCGAGGAGGACATGTTTTGACTATGTATAAGAACAAACCTTTGAGTGAGCTTAGCTGCTATTATATATATACTTACAAAATCTCATTCTACAATCTTTTCTTTCATTGTGTGGAGGTATTTGTATATATGTACTTTCTTCATCTGTGGATGATCCTTTTGAATGATATAATATATATAGATAGGGTTGTGACGAGGGGACTTTTGTCTTTAACTAAATCATATATAATATATATATATAGTATATAATATAGGATGAACAATAATGAAAATGCTGTCGTGAATACTCCCGCACAAGTGCTGAAGTGTTTCAACGTAAGAAGAAAAGGGCCGGCGGCGGCGTTCTCAGGGATGTAACTAACATTACATGCGATCACATATTGTATGTAAGATCATCATGCATTACTACTAATGTGCTGGCCAAGGTTCGTTTTGAGTTTTGTCAGCGTGACTTCAAATGTTCTGTAGTAGTAAGATTATTTCATTATTGATGGGGTTCATTTGATATATATCCTATTGATTATGTTCAGATTAGGTTGATATAGGTTATACTCTCTAGCTTGTTCATACCAAGATTTAACTTAAAAAAACAAGTACTACATCTGTTCTGTTGTCAAGATAGGATTATGGGCAGTCTTTCATTTCACTATGAGAGGTTATGTTCGTTCAAGTTCATCATCATGAATAAAGTTCTATTTTTTCAACTTCCCAAAACCTATTGATTCCCTTGTGTTCGATCATGAACTTCCCCGGCTATATAAGAAGAAGGAAAAGGTCGCCGAACCCTCGACCACACCCATTGCCTTCTAGTACAGGTGTTCAAGAGTTCAGACAATCTTCTTCAAGGACTTTGATGTACGTTTCATTATGGGACACAATTTTTGACTTGTTGCTCTTCTCTCTCTTCGACACAGGTGATGTCAAGATATCGGCGAAAGTGGAAGATTCAGACATCGACTCGCATAGAAATCCATTGATTGTGTGGCCTCTTACGCCGCCGATATTTACTGCAATTTGTACGCAGAACAGAAGAGGTTCGTTATATTAGCGCAGTCGATTAAAGGAAAATTCTCCTATGCCTTTATTAACTCAGATACGCCTTCTTTTCTTCTCCCAGGTTCGCTTTACGCCTAAAGTCGATCACATGGAGCAGATTCAGCGCCACATAAGCCCAGGTATGCGAGCCATTCTTTTCGATTGGCTCGTCGAGGTTAGTTAATTTTTCCTATTGCGAAACTCTTATTTATTACACAAGCTTTTTCTTCCCTACTAAAGGCTTTGCTCATTTTCAGGCATGTGAGGTATACCATTTGGTCCCCGACACGCTCTACTTGACTGCGACACTCGTCGATAGGTACTTATCGGAAATATGGTCGACAAGGAAAAACTCCAACTTCTCGGAGTATCTTGCTTGATGATCGCTTCGTAAGTTATACGCAACTCTATTTATTAACCCCTATCTTTATTACCTCAATCTTCATCATGATTTGAAGGAAGTATGAAGAGATATAGGCGCCCAAAGTCGAAGAGTTTTGCATCATTACGGATAACACCTAGAAGAGGTGGTGGAAATGGAAAGATGGGTTTTGAACTTTCTGGGGTTTCGACTCTCCGTCCCCACGGCGGAAACGTTCCTAAGGTATACTATTCAATGATGCGTCTTTCTCTGCCTCCTTGTCTTTTTTCGTCTAAGCTATGATTCGCCTTTTCGCAGGAGAGGTCGTTCGAGCAGCGCAAGCTTCTTACCAGGTAGATTGTTTCGACTTAAATCTTTTTCGCTCGCTTTTTTTTTTTTTTTTTTCTGTTTATGTTTCGGTTACTTACGGGGGATCGATCAAAGTCTAGCTTCACCTATTATAGGTCCCATCGGTCGAGCTTGAATTCTTGGCAAAGTATCTAACGGAGCTAACCCTAATCGACTACAGTTTTCTGATGTTTCACCCATCTCTCACTGCTGCATCTGCAGTGTTCTTGGCCAGATGGATGCTAGATCACTCACAAAATCCATGGGTTCGTTCTATAAATTTCTTTCTACCTTAATTTATAACACAAATGTTCAGAGTTCCATTTTTTCTTTGGCAGAATCCGACACTCGAATATTATACGAGATACACACCCTCGGATCTGCTTAGAACCCTTCTTAAGCTAGAAGATTTACAGCAGAATGCAGGTGTAAGCAAGCTTCGTGCAGTTCGTGAAAAATCCAAGCAACCTAAGGTTAGACAGCTAACACACAAATTTTCAAAGGCTAGAATATAGCAATAGAAACATCTCACAAGTTTTCAAAGGCTATATCCAAAAACTTCCAACATTTCCACTAAAAACATTAATTTCAATCATATATGATTAGGGAACTGACCGAAAGATGTTGAGGCTCCAGGGTTGGCCGTCGACTCGGGCAAAGCAGTTGAACTTGTCTCAGCCACATCGCCAATGTCTAAAGTGTCTGGAAGCTTATCCGATGCATCATCAGGGTAGAGCTTTGAAATTGTACGGCGATCAAATGCGTGGTCAAAAAATCAGACTTGGTTGGTGAAAAAGATGGATATGCGTAAAAGAAGTAAAATGCTTGATAGAGAAACAGACCTCAAGCTGAGTCAGCATGTCGATTGATGCATCAAGGTCACAGCTATTGGCTAGATAAACATCAGTGAGGGACTCCTCGGATATGCCTGGAAATTTCATCTTTAGGTGCGATAAGTCCATAAATTCCTGATTGACATTTGGCTTTGGTTGTATATTCTCTTGATTCTGAGATGATGAAGCATAAAGTTCACTTGCCGGGTGACCATTCCATTTCGAGAAGGAACCAGGATGGTGATGATGGAGATAGCTTTGGGAAGCATTTTGTTGTTGTACTTGATTGAGCGAATTGGCTGGTTGATGTCCAAACCAAAGCATTTCTTTTCCACTTGGTAATTCTTGGACTGGATAAAACTCTCTGTTTCCATCAGTAACACCTCTTTTGGAGAGCGGTATGTATGATGCTGCATAGGGATTTAAGGAAGACGATCCACTCTTCATTGCGCTGAAAATAAATTTCATTAGTAGTACACATGCCTGAGAGCTAAAGTACTGTACACGGAACTTCATGGGCAGTATGGTATAAACATCTACAAGCCAAGAGTTAAATCTAAGAAGCCATATTGAGCAATAATTTATCGATTTACCATATAGTGTGAATTCCTGCCGAAAACATATCCTTTCATACGTGAGGGAAGAACACAGTTAGCACAGCAGTTATAAGGGATAAAAAACCGTGGATTTTGTCCTTCAAAGAGGTTCTATGAATTTTTTTGCGCACAGAACGAGATAAACTATCAGCATCTTCAGCACGATTGGAGTGAGTAAGTTCTTGACATTTATACATTGTTACACCAGTGCATCTAATAAGTATGAAGGTGTACGCTCTTACACCATTACACTCCATAAACATGAAGGCTCAAAACCTATCTATGATGTGCTTATGACACAGTCAGGATATGTGAATCAAGCCAAATCACAACAACTTGGAACTGAAAGTTTATCATGCGAAGAACTGCGCAGCAGAATCACTACGTACAGACATTGATGTGCATGCAGAAACCTAACAAATCCATATCACATCGACCTCAAACATACATTTGCAAAATGATCTCTAATCTCCCTTCTATCAAACGATTCCCTGACTACGAGATACAGGCGACATCAACAAATTCCAACCAGCACATAAGAAGATAATTCAGGACCAATTCTTCTTATTCACCAATTTAACAAAGATCACGCATACGTAAATTTCACGAGAGCCTGACGCAGATCAAGCTATCATCTCGGATAAATCTATAACAAAACTGTCAAGTGAAAGCTAGATAAACCTAAATTGCTCGATCCCATACCTGAACAGATGATTAAGAAGCAAAATTCCACCAATACTTTCAAACGTTAAATAGAGATAGATTACCACAAACCTCGGTAGAGTCACAAGACGTCGAATTACGCGCGAGACAAACACCGAAGGTGATCCCAGAAATCCCCTAGAACTGAGTGATGGGGCGAGGACTGAATAGAGAAAAAAAAATGGAGAGTTGGGGGAATGAATGAATGAAATGGAGCGACGATTCGGTGATTTGAAGTATTTAATTATTACCTGCCTATGACGTCAGGCCTGCTCGTGCATGGGACCCACCGAAGAATTATTCTCTCTCATATCTGTCAGATCATATATATGTTTGGTGTAATTAGGCACGTCAGAATATGTATATATATTGACTTTTATAGCATTTAATGGGCTGGGCCGTAATGAGGCCCAATGAATTTGGGCCTTCGTCTAAAACCCTAGCTTCTTGTCGTGTTCTTTCACTACATAACACAGTTGCAGCATACATAAGCTAGTACGCTTTCACGGCTCATCAGATCTCGAAAGTAACGGAGAAATGGTAGGCGGCTTTGATTAAGGATTGACGATCATATGATGCGAATCGAATTTTTTAGGTTTGTTTATTCCTTGTTAATTCTCTTGTTTGATGGAATCAGGCTTCGGAGAAGAAACTATCGAACCCTATGCGGGAGATAAAGGTTCAGAAGCTGGTGCTCAACATCTCCGTCGGCGAGAGCGGCGATCGCCTCACCAGAGCTGCCAAGGTGCTGGAGCAGCTCAGTGGCCAAACTCCCGTTTTCTCCAAGGGTAAAATTTGTTGATTCCATTGCTGTCATAGCTATCTTATTTTCGGAATGGAGCGGTTTGTTAGATTGGGCATGTCGTTAATTGATTGTGGAGCTCACTTTAACTAACGAAATTCATAATCGACGTCATTTCAAATTAATTGGCAGAATTTTGGTATGTCATATGTTGTTGCTATGTTTCTCCAAAAACTGGATCTTGGATGGTTTTCAATTGTCGTTTGAACATTACGATTGTTAGCTAGGTATAAGTTTCCCATGTTTTTATCGTATCAAAGCTCGTTTCCCTCGCCTTGGTGTTGTTCTTTACTATATATACGTGATGTCAAAATAGAACATCTATATTTCAGTTGCTGGTTTTTACCGATTGATTTCTATCTACCGACCTTTACAGCTCGCTACACTGTGAGGTCCTTTGGGATCAGACGTAATGAAAAGATCGCCTGCTATGTCACCGTCAGGGGCGAGAAAGCCATGCAGCTTCTTGAGAGTGGCTTGAAGGTGAAGGAGTATGAGCTTCTTCGACGCAATTTCAGTGACACTGGCTGCTTTGGCTTCGGTATCCAAGAGCATATTGATCTTGGAATCAAGTAAGCAAAGCAAAATTCACAAACAAGATGTTAAATTCTTGGAGAGAGATAAAAAAATGATCTTTACTCGATTTGTATATGAATAATTGTATTGCAGATACGACCCTTCGACTGGTATCTATGGTATGGACTTCTACGTTGTGTTGGAGCGCCCGGGGTATCGCGTTGGGCGCAGACGTAGGTGCAAGTCTCGGGTTGGAATTCAGCACAGAGTCACCAAGGAAGATGCTATGAAGTGGTTTCAAGTTAAGTACGAAGGTGTTATCCTCAACAAGGCATCTAACATCGGTGCGTAGGTTGTTATGAATGATTGAGCCCTTTTGTGGTTTCTTTCACTGTGTGCTTTCATGGATTTCACCTCTCAAGGTTTTTGTAGTGTTTTTTATTATCAGCATTCGCATGTTTGGACAAGTTCAGTATTACTTCGAGACTTCATATATTATTTCATGCCGCTAAGGTTGTCTTCAAGCTTTTGATTGTTGTTTTAAGGTACAACTAATAGAAGATTACTTTTTTTTTTTTAACTTTCACGAGCCAAGTCTTGCAGAATGGAGGATTTCTATAAGATCATGTAAATAAATGTCGTATATAATTTCCTTCCGTTAATATTTCTACATGGAAAATAGAAAGGTAAATATTCAACGAGTAGATCAAGCCATCAAAAACGCCAAATTTAACTCTTCACCTCATAAAAAAAGAGAAACCACGATCCATTTTTATTTTATTTTTTCAATTTCTTCTTACAATCCAATACGTTCAGGCAAAGACCAGACTGTGTTTTTCTTCCGAGAACAGAAATCTTCTTGCAGTAGAAGGAAAACCATGCAAACATAACAATCGGTTAAGGTAATGTAATGCAAATGATCTCTTTAATTCTTACCTCTAAAATAATTCCATGCACGCATGATGCCACATACATGCCCTATCATCGCATGAAGCACCCATTAATTTTCTTGAATATATAATCCTTGCATTTCATTTTATTTTTTTCTTAGGAATTAACACACAGCCTCAGAGATGCCGCGCCGTGTTAAGGAAGAAGAGAGGGCTGAGATGATCATTCGTGGTCTCCTCAAGCAACCTGAAAATAGGAGATGCGTTAACTGCAATAGTCTGGTATATATATTGCAAAAAAATTAATATATACATATATATAGTTCTTTATATATGGCCATTATTTGTGAGATGATTATCAGGGACCTCAATATGTTTGCACAACGTATTGGACATTCGTATGCACAAACTGCAGTGGAGTTCAGTAAGTTTTTCCATGATAATCGACCGAGTATTCGACGAAATGCTTGAACGAAAATAAATATAGAGATCAATTTTGCAGCCGCGAATTTACTCATCGAGTGAAGTCCGTGTCGATGGCCAAGTTCAACGACGAAGAAATCCTCGCCCTTCAAGCCGGCGGAAATGAGGTCAGCCTTCCGCACCTATAAATTATAAAAATGAACAAATAAATAAATTAAGTTCACTCCATATCCCCGACGAACATTAATGTTTTCCCCGCCGAGCTCTTCGCAGAGGGCGAGGCAGATATACTTCAAAGAATGGGACCCACAACGAAACTGCTACCCCGACGCAAGGTAATAATAGTAAAAAAAAAACATATCGCCATCCTCGGAGATGAGAAAAAGAAAACGGAAAAAAAAATATTACAGTTAGCTAAACTGAGTGTGTGTAATGAATTTTTGTCAGCAATCTCCAAAGGCTCCGAGAATTCGTGAAGAACGTCTACTTAGACAGAAGATACGCCGGCGGGCTCGACACTAACGGTAATAACTCCGGCGGGAAATTCCCGACGATCAGATCAGTTAATAATGAGCGTTCTTCGTACGAAAGGGCTGTTATTATTAACCCTACGGCGAATAAGGAGAAGAATTTGAAGGAGTTATTCGAAGAACGAAGCCCTAGGAACATTTCCGGGCAGAGGGGTCGGGCAGCCGCCCGTTTTTTCGAGATAGTCGACGATAGGTTTCGCGACGACGGGAGTGTTAAGAAGTACGAAAGGAACAAGTCGTCGTCTTCTCATGGAGATAATAATAATAATAATAATAATAATAATAATAATAATAATAGGCGTTCGAGCCTTCCTTCGGTGAGGCACGTAAGAGATTTGTTGGGTGAAAAAGGTCACGACTTGAAGGTCGGCGATCCTCCAAGCAAAGAAGATAAGGGATCTCCTTCGACTACGGTGAAAATACATATCAAATAAGCAAATATTACCTATTGACAGCTGTTTTTAGCTTGGAGCCCTCGATTTCTATGCAGAATGTTTCTAAGGTTGCTGAGGCGCAAAAGCAAACGGAGACGATAAATCAGATAAACTTGATAGATTTCGAGGACATTCCCGAGCCTGAGCGGCCAACGGCTGATGTCGAAAAAAAGGTGGAACCTTTATTGTTCGATTTATCGATGCCCGAGAAACGAGATGAATCATCGACGGACAATTTGTCCCAAATTGTCCTGTTGGAGCAATCTTTTCTAGAAATGGAACCAAATATTAGCGCGAGAATGGAACTTCCAGCGGTTAGTCAGTTAGTTAGTTATTGAGGGCTTTTGTCACATCAATTGACGATCTCCTAATAATATTTCCCGACATTGCAACGTAGGACCTTTTCATGTCGAACTTGGCGGGCTTTGCTCCGCCGGCTCCGCAAACCGCCACCTGGCAAACGCAGCCTTATCACGGACCCCTCGGAGGATTTTCGCGGCCCTCAAACCCGAAGAATCCTTTCGACGTAGGCAATTATATTTATATATATAACGCTGCAAGGAATTCTTCGTTCTTTGCTTTGATTTTCTTGATTCGATTTTAACTTTTCGTACAGTTTGTTCCTTCCATGGCTCCGATTGAAGCATCGAGCATTCATTACGTAGGAGGAGGCAGCGGCGAAGATGCATTCGCATCGATCGACCCCATTCATCATCAGTCGAATTCGTCGCTTGCCCGAGGAAGAAATAATCCGTTCGGATAATTAATTTGCTGTAATAGAGAAACAAAACAATGATCAACACACATCTATAGATATGGAAAGAGATATTCCACATTTTGCTCGGAGGAAGGATGTAAGAACACACTGAAAATGAATTTATACAACACACACACAAACAAACATGTATCTTCGTCCCACAGCAGCTGACAAACCGAATTATCAAACAGAGAGGGGACGACAGAAACTTTTATTGCAACGGGACTAAAAAAACCTATTCTTGTCTGCCCAACCAAAACGTGGAAAGAGACTGTCCTCTTTCGAACATCCTCAGCCTAAGAAGGAAATATACGACCATCCCACATAAGAATCCAAGCGCAGCGCTCGAACCCACCAAAGAAACCGCCGTACAAATAAGCATCACAAAAGAGTCACCTTTACTCTTCATATCCCTCGAACACATGGCCAGTTCGATCCCAGCGAAGAGAAGCAAAACCCCAAGAACGCCGACGGGGAACTGACCCAATATCTTGACCAAAGAAGAGCCCAAAACCAAGCCTAGAGCGAGCTTAGCCACGCCGAGCAGAGCCACGCAGGCGCCAGTTCGGCCGCCGAACTTGTACTGGCCGGCTAGACCGCCGGCGCCGTGGCAGCAAGGCGTTCCGCCGAACCAGCAGCCGATTAGGTTCATGAGCCCAACCGTGACCGAGACTGAAGTAGCTGAGACTTCCTTTTCTGGGAAGAGATCTGCAGATAGCTTGCAAACTGCTATCACTGAGTTTAAGATTGATAAGGGCAGTTGAGGGATGGTTCCTTTGATGAACCCTTCTTTCCACGAGTGTTTGGTGAACTTGGTTAGTTCGATCTTGGATGGGCCGAATTTGAAGCCTTTTACTGCTTTAGGGCCTCGGATTATAGCCAAGATTAAACCTAGCAAGAAGATAATGAACGCAGAAGGGAGAGAAGATATGATTTTTCTCAGATTCGCCTTTCTCTTTGTTCTTCTCGTCCCTTCTTCGCCGGCGCTGTTACCGTCGTCGTCGTCTCGGCTGAGATGTTCTTCGCCGGAGCCAGACACTATGACGATGAAACAAGCGCAAATAACGGCCAAAAGCAGCCCATCGAGCCCCAGCCATGGCCTATCGCCTAAAGCCTTGGACTTTGCGAAATTCTGCTCCTTTCTTATATACTTCACGGCAGAAATCGCGAAAGATAATCCCTGGGCGAGCTGAATCCCCCTCACGACGGAGATTGGGATGACTTTATAGGCGAGATTCATCAACCCAGTGACGCCCAAGAACGCCAATATCCCGCCGGTTATTATTCCGGCGGCCATGACCTCGGAAATGCCGAAGGTAGCGTCGGAGATGGCCGCGGCGGCGATTGATTTCATGGGCTGGACGGGCATGGGGACGCCGTAGATGGCGCCGGTGACGAAGTTGTATATCCCGGTGAAGATTAATGTTGTTCCTAGGTCGAGGTTCTTGGACAGCGTTAGGGCGAGGACTATGGGGATGTAAGTGCCTAGGTCTCCCATTGCTCCGTTGAGCTCGCTCCATTTGGATTTGAACGCCAAGTTCTGCTTCAGTTTCGTTGTAATAACGTTATGAGCCCTGTCGGCGGAGATGTCTTGGTTGGTGACGTCATCATGGCGGCGTTGAGATTCTGGGTCGTCCATTGACGGCGGTGGTTGATCGAAGAGTGGTTGCTCAAGGAAGGTGGCGAAGCATCGATGTGGTGATGGTGATGTGTGTATATATATACACGTGTGTGAATAATACCTCACCTAGCTTTGTCCTACATCTCGACAAGCTCAAAAATATATATTTTATCATGGGTTTAAAAAATATTTTGTAAGAGTATTGATGTTACATAGTTCTTGGAAGATTTATTTTAAATTGAGCACTAAAATGTCCTTATGTCTCGTGAGAGGACGTTATTGAGATGAGAGCAAGGATGATAAATAAGGTCAATCAATGTTTCGTTAATACAGTACAGCTTTCGTAGTTACGTTAGATTGAAATTAATCCCAGTTTTGGGGCCAAAAGCTATATTCACCCCTGTCCGAGGAGTAAGATGCATTAAAAAACATTCTTTGTACAAAAAGTCAGCAGGCATATAAAAAGTCAACAGATTTTATTGACTTTTATAAAAGCAAAGATGATACACCAATCAACGTTGCGTAAGGCATCTTAGTTTAGAGTATTTTATTACTAACCAGTATCGTTTTAGATTATTTAAATATTTGGGTCAAAACTCAAAAGCTATGTTCTACGCCAGTCTATTCGAGGAATAAGATTTATGGGTATCATCTCCCAGCAAAACGTCATCATAAATATATCATGGCTTTATACTTTAGTTGACTTCTACTATTACTTCTATCGATTTATATTAGCGTTAGTTTGACGCGAAAAAAAAATGACATGTTCCCTTACTTTCTTTCCAATGATCGCTAATGTTTTGCTCCCTTTTCCTATAGCAAAGAATTGTAACAATGTTAGATATTACAGTATAATAAAACTAAGGACGTAAAATCCATGCTTTAAGCATCTTCTTGACACTGTTACATCTGATTCTTACATTCTCCATGGCCACTTAAATAGGAGAGAGAGAGAGAGAGAGAGAGAGAGAGAGAGAGAGAGAGAGAGAGAGAGAGAGAGAGAGATTACAGTTTGTTCAAAGTAGTTCATTCATGTATTTTTGAAAAAGGGGTGCTCAAAAGCTTGCTGGGCGGTGAGTCGCTCAGATGGCTCAAATCGCAATAAGCCTTGCAATAAATCGACAAGGGAAGATGATGATGATGATGATCTTGACGAATCAACATGGGTTGATACAAGCTTCTGCATTACAAACAAACACAAATCCGAAGTTACAAATGATGACATCATCATTTATATCTAAAATAGTAGTAATGGGACCAACAAAACCTTTAGATGGTCTAGTTTTCTGACCGAGCGTATACTCTCCCTAGAAACTGCTCCTTCGGGCCACTTAAGTCGTGAATGTCTGAAGTATTTTTGAGCACCTTCGCTGAGGAGGAACAAAGACTCTCACTAATTACTATCTCATGTGGGAAGAATATGAGAAACCATAACCAATACTGGGAGAAACTGTAAGAACTCACTCTGCTTTTTGAATCATGTGTTCTGGGATCGGTCCCAGTACTCTTTCCATCATCGCCAAATGCCCCAGGTTTTCGTGCGTTTGGAAGAGCACTGAGCCCTGGGATTTAGAATTTAAACATCAGAAAGATCGTTGACCTGATTATTATATGTTGTAAGAAAAATGGAACGATTGGAGGACGAAATGAGTATGCTCATACAGTGCAGAGTTCTACAAGTATGCAACCAATGCTCCAAATGTCACAAGGAGAGCTCCATCCTACACCTGAGATGGGAACGAAAACTTGCAAAGGCCGAATGGTTTTCCAGCATGCTAATTCAGCAGTAAGAAGGGTTGGTAGCTAAAATGGAAAAAACCAAACACACAGATCCAAATAATTTGCTAACAGGTAAACACACATTGGGTCAGGTTTTCCAGGCAACACAGTACGGACAATCCTCAACATCAACTAGTTACCTAGAATGATCTCAGGTGCCCTGTAATGCCTTGTTGAAACAAGTGACCTATGAATCCTATTATCATAAACAGTACTACCAAAATCAATCAGCTTAATGGCACTTGATTTTGGTAGGAATCTGAAATTTGTATCATCTGATATTTTCTGTACCATCAAAAGAAAATCAGTCAAAAGATCAACGTGCCATCCATGGCCAACTTTAAATGGCTTTCCAAAATTAATACTCAGGTACCTTGCTAGCGGGAAGCTTTACAAACTCAGAAGAGATGAGAAGAATATTTTCTGGCTTCAGATCAGTGTGGATTAACCGCAAATCATGCATAACTGTTAGGAATATATATACATGATTACCAAAGCTTCTAGGTAAAGAAAGATCCGCGAATAAATCTTTAAATAAAGAAAAACAGAGTTTAAGGGAATTTCACCGACATGTTACAGATTCCAAAAGCTGGCGGCCGAACTCACGGACAAGATCAAGAGGAAATGGGGAATATCTGTTTCTCCTCAGCAAATCAAACAAACTGGGTCCAAGCTTTTCAAAAACCTGATAAATCCAACAGTATTCATCTGCAATTAGTTTCTATGCAATCACATCTCAAGGATATATCAGACATCACGTGATATAACCACACAACCAACACTGGATCTCGACAGATAATCATTACTTCTCATGGGAAGAGCAGTTGGTGGTTTATATAAAACCTATGGCATTGGACCATAGACAATATCATCCATCACACCTCATAGTAGGCAAAAGCATCACCAAGAAAGTTTCTATAATAGGATTCATTGGCATTGCACTAATTTTGAACGGTATCATATGAGTTGAACTAAAGGCATAAAGATTAGAGAACAATGGAAGTACTTACTATGCATATGTGATTCCGATAGTCAAACCAAGTATGCATCCTTACGCAACTGCAGAAGAATGAGATAAATCAGACATCAAGATAACATAATCTACAAAATTTGCTACAGATGAACTCACAGTGATTTGCCACCATTATTATTAGCAAGCTGTTTCAATACATCAATCTCAATCATAGCTGCATCCCGATACTTGGGTACGCTTCTAACAATTTTGACAGCCACATATTCTCGTGTTTCGCGATCCCAACATTCCAATACCCGACCGAATGTGCCTACACCACTAGTAATTTGCTGATTTGATACAAGAAGAACGGCAAAATATATAAGCTTTTGTCTTATCAGCAAGCAGGCACACGACCGCTAACCTTCACCCATCTTGCTAAGTATCTTATCTGTACAAAAGGTAAAAGATAGAACAAGAGTTGAAAACAAACCATTACTCCCAAACAAGTAAAATCAACACAATCGTATGCAGATTACACAAGCATGGCATGGAATTAATGATTAAAACTTTACATCTAGGAGTTAGATTCTCGCCAAGGCTAAACACATAGTGTCCGTCGCGATCGTCCTCTCTCTTTGGAGGTGACAGATGGCGCCTCCTCGCCGGAGCAATCCTAGCTTCGTCTTCATCGCCCTGCAAACCCAGATCCAATCAGCGAAACTTAAAAAAAACGAAGACAGAAGAATAGATCGAGAAAAAAGAAGAAGCAATTTTTATCTCTAGTACCGGCGAGGATAGAGCTTCATCCCAGGGTAAACGGCGACGCTTTCGATTCTGGCGCCCAACATCTTCCTCTGAAGACATCGATCCTTAGTTTAGAATTTTTCTTTCTAAGTCTATGATTGGATAAACGAACAAGTCTTCACTTTCTTCTGCAAACAACAAACAAAAACAAATCAATTGGGTGAGCTTTCCGTGGGAAACTTTGATCTTCAGCTGATAGCAAGCAAGCAAGAAAGAATGGGTAACAATTGATAGGACGAAGGCAGACAGACATTTTAGCTAAATTTACTACTTCAAATAAGGTTAGTGTAGGGTTTCGTTTCCATTCCATTGTTGAACATAAAATGACAATGTTGCCCCTTCGACTATCAGAATCTTTCGAATGGACCCTTTATCTGCCGCGAAAATCAATTCAGTCGTTGGATGCAAATATGGGCCTTAAGGCCCAAATATTTAATATGGATTATGGCCCAAATTCAATCAGCCTAATAAATAATATTAATAATCATTATCCATTCTATTTTCCGAAATACCACCCACAACCCACGTTCTACAAATAGGGCTCGACGGTTTTGCATAACTCCCCACTTCTTTAGAACTGAAGCTTGAGCTCGATCCTATAAACCCTAAAACCCACTTCGCTAGTTTTCAGTTTTCACTACTCGCTTTCTTCGTCAGCCAAGCATCAATCGCGATAAAAGATGTCGTTGGAAGAAGAAGTGGCAAAGAAAGTAATTCGACAGGTAACAAGGAGCCTTCTGAAGCTTCTTCTTCTTCTTTTTTTTTTTTACATTGGTTGCTGCGTTATGGACGAAAGCTTGACCTTTTTCCCTTTAATTTCAGGTTGAATTCTATTTCAGTGATAGCAACCTTCCCAGGGATAGGTTTCTGAGTAAATCCGTCAGTGAGAGCGACGATGGATGTATCCTTTTTCAAACTCGCTTATGTTGCTTATGAGTTTTCTACCTTGTATACTTGGCGTTTTTTTGATCTTGAAAGACTGTTTCTTTGTCATTCTTGATTCTATGAGTTTTTTTTTTTAGCTCAAGCGTTATCCATATCGTTAGTGGGGTAGTAGCTCTGTTGCGACTTAAGTCAGTGATGAATGATGATGTGATATGGAGTAAAACTATGGCTATATTCGTCGAGATGTCTTCTTGTCTGTTTATTTGTTATTGTTGAACCAGTTCTCTGGCAATTGTGAACATTGTAATCAATATGGCAGATTGTTTCCGCAAAGAATATTAGGCAGGATCATAACAAAGCTTTTTCTTCCTTAACTTATTTTTTAGTGATAAGCCTGCCTTTGATCTGCTCGTTTCCTCGAATGAGTAGTCATCTAGGTTTGGGAGATGTTAAGGCAGAAGATGTTCCCGACGATACAGTGAAAGCTGTGGCAGAAGTTCTGAGGACATCTATTTTCCTAAAGATTTCTGAAGATGGTGAGTTATTATAAAATTTGAAAAAAACCCGTTGGTTCATAGATTCGTTTCATTAACAGCTCCTCCATTTTTCATGACTTTTACAGGGAATAAGGTTGGTAGAGTCGCTGAGCTTGCAAAGCCTGACGACGTCATTAAGCAATTGGACGAGCGAACCATTGCTGCCTCACCATTGGAGTATGATGTTAAAATTGAAGATGTAGAGTCATTTTTCTCCCAGCATGCTAAGGTATCTCTTTCTATTGGTGCTCTGCGGATTGCGAATTTGTTTGTTGAATCTGTCTCTTAAGCTTTCTGCTTGTCTTAACTGGCTTAAAAGCTTTTCTAAAATCGTTAGCAGCTGCTTTCCCCATCATGGCCCTTTCTCATAAAATTGTTTTTTAATTCAATATTCAGCTATCTTACCATGTTACATTAACCTCAATCTTTGAATTTCTATGTTAGGTTAATAGTGTTAGGCTACCTCGTCGTGTTGCGGACACTAGGATTTTTTCCGGGACAGCGCTAGTTGAATTTTCCAGTGAAGAGGATGCTGCGAGAATTTTGAAGAAAACTTTGAGTTACTCGGGGGATTGAGTTGGAACTGAAGCCTAAGTAAGCACTTAGTGTTGGTTAAATGCCTGCTTTTTCTCTCACTCAAGTACCATGTCTTTAGACAAACATTTCGTAGTCTCTTTACTTTAACGTCTTGTTTATTAATGTGTTGTGGAGGATGATTTCATAAATGTATTTTTCGCACCTATCATTTGGTTAGGCCTTCTCATATATACTGATCTCCTAATCCAGGAAGGACTACGACGCTCAAAGAGCCGAACAAGAAGAAGAATTGCAAAAGAATCCACGTCAAAGAGGCTCAAACCGCAGTGACAAACACAAAGCTAATGCAGAACCTGAGTAATGGCTATTCTTATTTATGTTTCCTTTCTTGTATCTCTACATGTTCTAACCTAGTCCCGCGTGTATCAGGTACCCGAAAGGCTTGATTGTTGCATTTAAATTGACGAAGATTTCCGCTGAAGATTCAGGCAAGCCCACTGGAGCTTGTGAGTCAGTGAGTTCGCATGCAGATAATACTCCAAAGGAAGATGGAGATAAGCACGTGACGAATCTAAATCCTCAAGAGCCCAAAGAAGCCACAGAAAATAATGGAGAAGGTAAAGAATCAGAAGCAGACACAACCCATGAACCTAAAGATGCTGAGGAATCTGCAGATGTTCCTGAGGAGAACGACGAAGGAGAGTCCGTAGAAGAGAAGTCGAGTATTGCAAAAATACAAGGATAACAACGACGTCGTTATGAGAGAGGACTTGAAAAGAATTTTCCAGAAATTTGGTAAAATTCAGGTATTGTACGCTTGCGTTTCCCTGCATACTATTACGGATCTCATATGCTTCATACGTGTTTGCTCCTACTGAAACTATAGGTCCAAGGATCGTGAATTTTTCATGTTTGTCGTCAAATTGTTATATATCAACAGTGCTATCAAAAGACCAATCTTTATCGAGTTTTTCTTGGTTTGTTTTCTAGTTTATTGACTTCAGCATTGGAGCAGAATCTGGCTACGTCAGGTTCGACGATGATGTGGCTGCCAAAAAGGCACGTGCTGCAGCGGTGCTCGCCGACGAGGGTGGCCTAATTGTTAAGAATTTCATCGCCACATTGGACCCTGTGACAGGTCAAATTTAATGTTCTCTTCTTTCTCTCCATGTGTTTCAAAAAAACCGTTGTTATGCTTTTTATGAAAAAGTGCAGCAATTTTTCTTTACACGTGAGAAATACTTGTCGTCTCACATTGATGATTCTTTTCCGAGTGCAGGTGAGGCGGAGAAGGAATATTGGAACAAGCTGCGTAGCAATCAAGCCAAGTATCGCGACAATGCCAATGCCAGCAACCGTGGGAGGTACATTTTCTTTATACTCTGCACAGAATTGCATTTTCTCAACTACGACCTTGTAAAAATTATAATGTAATTGCCAACAAATTCTGATAGAACAACGTGCTATCTTGGTCATAATTAAAATATAGGGGAGGAAAACACGATAGAAGGGGTGGTTGGAAGCATTCTCGTTCGAGGGCGCACGGCTCATCAGATCGTCCTAATAAAGTTCGGAAAGTTGCTGCTGAATAGAGAAAGACTCGCTCAAGCAGTCGTTTACCCAAGTTTTGTCTTCTGTTGAGTTCTTTTTTCTTTTCTGAGGAGACTTGTCATAACAAAATGATTTATCTATTCCTTTTCCATCACTTGCACAATTAATGGTCTATACCTTTTTTAGTCAACTTAGCACAGCTAACGAGCCACCGTGTCTTTAAAGAGAAGTATGATATGATCTTATGAATGCCGCAACCGTTTGGGTACAATTTGTCTCTTCAGTTACAATGAGTGTTGGTATTTAAAAAAGGTGAATCGAGGTTTTTACATTAAAATGGTTTAAAAGCATTAATATATGAAATCAAGGTTTCCTAATTTGATGCATAATACTTTTTAAGGTGAAAGAGAATGAACACAAACTGATGATCGACAACTATGCATTAAGCAGATGAACTCCCTAACAAGAAATGCCATCTTAGTGTAGATTCGTGAACTGTATATGGTTCGAATTATTTAGAAAGTTGCAAGAACAAATATTCGAAAAACGAAAATGAGCGGACTGTGGAGCAATCATACGCATATTGCAAATTATATATCACCACCAATAACTTAATATCTTACTCTTTGTCTGAGCTCTTCTTGTTGTAGACAGAAAGAAAACGAAAGAATCTTCAATAAATATGCAATGCTGGTGTAAAATTTCATGTACGGTCATACAATGTTCCAATTTCGTTGGACAAAGTAAAAAAGATACCAAGTTCGTTACACAGAAATCAAAATGCAAAATCAGTGGTATTGAGATGTCATGTAGTCAAGTCTATGATTCCAGCTTTATCCGGTCGACATTGGCCAAAACCCCTTCAAGCTGAAGAACGATTTTAAAATACGTTAGCAGCTGATTAGCATGAGATGTTAAGTTAATGCAAAGTCGCTTACCTTAACAATTTGGCGCATAAAATAGTCACCGTAGTTCTTCGATGGCTTGGAATCAACAACATGAACCATGTCCTGAAATATAAAAGGTGCATTTTTATATTGGTACTGGGAAATATAGATGTCTGGCAAGACAAAAGAGTTGTTGCAATACCATCATAGTAAGTGGATATTACATCAACAACTACTATTGCATGAATACACAATTCATGAACACACCGCAAATATACGTTTAAATGTAACAGTTAACACTTACATCAACAAGGTAGAAATCTAAATCCGCATTTGATGTTATCTTTCCATCGGAATCCACAGCATGTGTCTTGTGTTTGTATGTCATCAAGATTGTTCTGTTGATGGGCAATTCTTAATGAAGTGCAATTTTATTGTGCTGTGCCCAAAAAAAAGGCGAAGGGAACGGAAAAAAAAAAAAAAAAGGTGACCTTAAGGTAGGTTCATCTACTTCCATGTAAGTTGCAAGTTTCCCGAGGGAGATTGTGGAATAAACTTTCAAGAAGGTTCGGATCCCAGATAATAGTTGTTGCTGCCTCACTTCGTAGATAAATAACTTCAACTGTAGCCTATATGCATCCTGGTACATTTCATGCACTTGTCCGTAAGGACAATATGAAATTTGGTAAAGATGACAATTTCTACAACATGCACAAAATAAACAGTGCAATAAATTAAGCATCAATAAATGTTGACATGGAAGATGATAATATTACCTGGTTGTAGTTTACAAGAGGCTCCTCATAGCTTGGAGCGGATGGGGTAATAAATTTTGGGCATGCATATGAGAAGAGCTCATCATAAAGAGCAAATGCTTCATCATCATGACTCTGCATCCTCAACATTTTATCGCCGTACTTTTCCCGCAAGTGGACATTCACTGTCTCGTCAACAAGCCTCACCAAGGGACAAAGACAACGACAAATGGCAAGCAAAGCATACATCTGCTCATTCTTTTTCAGTATCTGCTCATATTGAGAAGATTTTTGGTGGTACTGCTTTGTCTTGTAGATATAGAGGAGAATTTTATTAAATTCTCGAATTGAATCAACATATCTGCACAAGAATGGGAAGGAATGCATTAGGAGTGCCATTGCCAAGAAGAAAAAACAGCAGTCATGGACATCATGAAATCCTAACTACAATGATTGAGCTCATACCTTCTCAGCATAAGACTTGCAAATCCATAGTGATATATTGTTGCTATGTGGCTGCCAATGACAATTGTATACACGCCTTGCTGGCTTATATCAATCGGTTTCAAGCACTTCAGGCCAGTGTGATAATCACCCAACAAGCAGTGTACTCTAAGCAAGCCTATCATGCTGAAATACCCCAACACCTTCAAGACATTACTTCCACCGCTATAATCATACCCATCAGTAGCGGTAAACCCTTCAAGTCCTTGCTTTTCCCGTTCAAGGATTTGAGTGATGGTAGACTTCTCCACCAACGCTTGCAAAAAATTGAGGACGCCATACACATTCCAGGCCTGATTAAATGAAAAATATACATCTATAAGCATTGTATCCACTCAAATGTCACACTCAACCACAATAGAGTAGAATCAAAACTTCTGTCATCAATAGTACTGGTTAAAGTAAGATACCTGATCATACTGTTGCAGGAGGGCAATCTCTTGCTCCGTTTTGCTCTTCATCTTGGCACGATACTGGCAGAAGGACTGGAACTGATAGACAAACTCATCCACCATGTCCCACAACCACTGATTTGGAAGCTGCATGTTTACGACCCCGTGCAACACAACCTGCAGTCATGAAAAGGAATTTGTACTCATGATATAGCTGAATATCCAATGGTACCTAATTGATTAAAATTTCCACAATATTACCTTATAGGGATATAATTGAACACATGTCAACACTTACACCAATTTATTACTTAAAATATCCCAAAAGCTTAAATTATTATGTTCCACCGATCCACAATTTCCTAACATAAGAGGAACAAAAACACGTTTTTTTTGGCAATTGGCATCAGGATGCTCTAGCTCCAGAATACAGCCTGATACCGTGCCACTCACATCCTTCAATTTGTGTTCCTTCTAACCTACTCAAATTATGCTCATGATCAGGAACTATTGATGCAAAAGAAAGCAAAGCATGCATCGAAGCAAAGTAGCAATCCAAGCAAAAGCCTCAAAGCAAAGCATGCATCGAACGCAGTCCACTAACTCACAATCAACTCAACTACAATCGCGTCCTTCAATCGACATGAAACTACAAAAACAAAAGAAAAAACCGGCCAAACCTGAAACAGATTGCAGTAATTGTCCCACGAATCAATCCTCTGCTTGAGAGTAGGCGACAACCTCGCGTACAGATGCCTAAACCACATCTCGCGGTACAGCAAACAGAAGACGTGGTCGTTGTCGGCGTACTGAGCGACAGCGTCCACGGAGGGCCACGGAGTGTCCTTGAATAGCCTGTCGCTGATGCTCTGAAAGGAAGTCTCGTACATCTGGTGAATCTCGTACACGTTCTTCTCGCGTATGTGTCGGTACATGTGGACGACGAACGACTTCACCGAGTCGGGCACGTAGTTAGGATCGTACGTAGATTCGCTCGCATAGGAGGAATTGTCAGCTTCGTACGTCGTTGCGCTCGCCATTTGTGATTCTTGCTCTTCGTTTTCGTCCGTGGAAGATTAGGTTTTTTTTTTTTTGGTGCCCTAATGAACAAAAATGGAGTGTAGAAAGGGATAATTTTAAAAAAGAGGAACGATTCTATTTCGTTTTAAAAAAGAGGAACGAGTTCTCAAATGACTGAAATACCCTTACTAAAAAACTGGTTAAGGAGGCTAATCCGTTTTTTTAACAGTGAAAAGTTATTCGAGCTTAATTCGAGTGACATAACACCCGAATAATCGACTCGAATAAATGCATTTTTGACTTATTAAAAGCGAAAAATTATTCGGATTTATTCGAGTAAAAGCAAGACTCGAATGACTTACTCTAATAACAAATCGAAGAGATAAGGTGACTCGAATAATGTGCAGAAAATTAAACGAGTAAGCTACATTATTCGAGTAACTTATCGAGAGTACTTTTCGAGTCAAAACTCGAAAACTGAACCGAATAAAATACTCGAATAAGCAGTGTTTTAAAAAGCTCGGAAAGAAAATTAGACACAAATCACTCGAAAACCTAAAATCCCTCGCGCTCTCTCTTCGAAACCAAATCTCTTACTCGAAAAATCGTACACAAGACCAAGCATAATCATCAATGGCGAAAAGAAAAACGAGATCATCGGAGCCTTCCGCGCCTGTTCGTAACCGGGTGGATGAGCAAATCGACGGCGGTAGAGCCACGGTGAGTTTTAGGTCGCATTTTGGGTTTTTGTTAAATCGAATTGGTTGAACGAATTTCTTGGTTAGATGTTTTGTTATTAGCGTTAAATCGATCGTTTTTGATGTTAAATCGTTGCGTAAACGTCGTAATCGGTCGGATTTTTGTAAAAATCGTTTTCATCGCCTTTTCGAGTATTTATTCGAGTAATTGGGGTTCGAATAATTGCTTGACGTATTCGGGTGATGTTTTACTCGAATAATTTAGTCGAATAACAGTGAATTTTGCTTATTTTTTGCGTTTCCAGATCTATCTTCCTACGAAGTTGCCGGCGGACAATTTCTACCATGCCACCCTCACTCTGAACGCGCAGTACATGTCGGTATGCGAACGCATCCGTACGCTTTTGAACGAGGAGGAAATGGAGGAGATGGTTAGACGGACTCAGTTCGGGAACCTGATAAAGGTGGCCCGAAACCACTACAACTCGAACATGATCATGTGGTATTTGATGAGCCGGCAGGTGGAGTACATGCCGGACTCGAAGGAGTTCTGGATGGTCGTTCGTGGGCGACCATTACGATTTTCATTGGTCGAGTATTGCCTACTCACGGGCCTCGACTGCGGCGCTAACGAGCCGGAGATACCGTCCTCGAACGAGTTTGCGACGAGGCATTGGCCTGGTATTAATTCTATTTTTTTTATCTTTTTGATTCGTTTTTTTTACTTCGAATTCAAAAACTAACGTTTGTTTTATGGCTCGCAGGCATGCCCGTTATATATTTACACGATTTGGAGAAGAAAATCACGGAAATGATCCGTGACGCCGGTGGAGCCTCGGGCGTTCATCCCGAGAAATTGAAGATGGCGGCCCTTTATTTTGCCGTCGGGGTGCTAGGGGAGCGGAGGGTAAAGAAGGACTTGAAGGTCAAGGAGGAGTGGCTCCGTCTGGTGGAGGACTTCGACCGCTTCAACGAATATCCTTGGGGAAGGATATCGTTCGAGGAGGTCATTTATGGTCTGAACAAAGACCTCTTGGGGAGGGCGATGGAGATGGCATCGAATAGAAGAACCCAAACAACCTTCGATATCAGCGGCTTCGTAATGCCGCTTCATGTAATTAAATTAGTTTTGTATTATTATTTAAGACATATTATATTTATTTTAAGTTACTTCTACTCTCTTTTATCAGGTTCTGGCGTACGAGTGCTGGCCGACCGTCGGGCAAGAATTCACTGTGAGAAGAGCCGGCGAAGGGCTCCCGCTACCCCGTATGTGCCATTGGAAGACGACATTTTACGGCAAGAGCTCTGCTCCGGGATGGCAAGCGGTCGAGCGTGCATTCGGTGCCGTGGCGATGGATGTAAGTATATTTATTTATTTATAATATGGATTTATTTAGATTGCGTTTTCTAAATTGTACAAATACACAGGACGTGCGGTGTTGCCTTACACCGACCGATGTTGAAGCCGATTCAAGGCACTTCCGCACGGTCGCCGGATTTTGTGGCAGCCGGAATGATGCCGTGGCCCAGAGGATAGTGGAGCATCTTCTAAATGGGCTGCCGGTCTACTGCACCGAGCATCGGCTTGCGCCGTCTCCTCCTCGGCCGTCTCCTCCTCCGAGGCCGTCTCCTCCGAGGTCTTCTCCTCCGAGGCCGTCTCCTCCTCCTTCCGGCTCAATCATCGCCCATTTCGATAGAAGAATGGACAGGCTGGAAGGCGATGTACGGGATTTGCGGACGGAGATTAGGGAGCTGCGCTCGATCGTGGTCCAAGGTATGTCTTACTTAATGTTTATTTTATAAGATTATATTGATATTACGTAAATCTAACGTAATACTCTAATTTTGTAGCCCTTGAGAGCCTGACGCCGAGAACGGTGCGGGATATTACGAGAAGCTACGATCAGGACATGCCGCCTCCTTCGCCTCCTCATTCGTCGCCGACGGGGAGTCGGGAGCAGGGGGGCGAGAATGTGGAGATGGAGGCCGAGATGGAGGCCGCGGCCGCGGCGGCGGAGAGGGCCGCGGCGGAGGCGGCGGAGAGGGCGGCGGCGGAGAGGGCCGCGGCGGAGGCGGCCGCGGCGGAGAGGGCCGCGGCGGAGAATGCGGCGGCGGAGAGGGCCGCGGCGGAGCAGGCGGCGGCGGAGAGGGCGGCGGCGGAGAGGGCCGCGGCGGAGAAAGCGGCCGCGGGGCAGGCGGCGGCGGAGAGGGCCGCGGCGGAAGCGGAGAGGGCCGCGGCGGAGGCGGCCGCGGCGGAGAGGGCCGCGGCGGAGAATGCGGCGGCGGAGAGGGCCGCGGCGGAGCAGGTGGCGGCGGAGAGGGCCGCGGCGGAGCAGGTGGCGGCGGAGAGGGCCGCGGCGGATAGGGCGGCGGCGGAGAGGGCCGCGGCGGAGAAAGCGGCGGCGGAGCAGGCGGCGGCGGAGAGGGCCGCGGCGGAAGCGGAGAGGGCGGCGGCGGAGAGGGCCGCGGCGGAGGCGGCCGCGGCGGAGAATGCGGCGGCGGAGAGGGCGGAGCAGGCGGCGGCGGAAGCGGAGAGGGCGGCGTCGGAGGCGGCGGCAGAAAGGGCCGCCGCGACGGTGAAGGCAAAGAAGGCGGTGTGGGCGGAGGCGCAGAGGACCGCCGCGGCGTCGAAGGCAAAGAAGGCGGCGGAAGCGGAGGAGAGGCGGCCACGGACGGAACGTGCGAAGAAGAAGTCGAGGTTGCTTTCGAGTCCGTATACGCCCACGCCCGATTCGACCCCCGCGTTGCAATACAACGCCGCGCGGACATAGAGCATATCATCGGCGAGAGGGTGAAGAATTGGGATGCCGTCGCGGCGGAGGTGGCAAGAATGGGCGCAAAGGAGGAACGGCAAGGAATCCTCCAAGCGTACGACAAGAAATTCTTTGCCGACCTGTCCACTCCGAAAGTGTGGCTTTCGGATGAGGTATGTGTGTTTTTTTGCTAAATATGTTCTAATTATTTCGTTTAATAACATTATATGCTATTATTGCAGCACGTCAACGAGGCATTCAGCGGGTTCACGGCGATGCAAGAAAACTGCGTGCATGCGGAGCGAATCGCGTACGTGAACGCCAACTTCGCACATGCAGTCAGGATGGAGTCCGCCAAACCGCGACCGTGGAACGTGTCCTCGTTCGACCTATTCGCCACGGGAGAGATCAATGCGATATACGGCGGCAAGCCGTCACTTCACTGGAGCCAAGCGGATGTGGCCGTCATCCCATTGGCATTTAACTCGCATTGGGTGCTCCTCGTCGCTCGGTTCAAGGACAGGAACATCCTCGTTTTGGATTCCGATCGCAACAGCGATTCGGACTTGAGGGCAATGAAGCCGTTCCTCGATCCTTTGGCCGAAGTGATACCGCTGATGCTTCAACACGTAGGTGTGGAGCAAGAATCCGGGGAGAAGTTTTCTTGGGTGCGGTGCCCCAATTTCCCTCAACAACGTCTTAGGTAATTTTTTTATTTTCTCACTTTCTTATTTTCTTATTTACTTAAACCTGAAATTGTTATATTTCTTGAACAGCGGAGAGTGCGGTATGTACATGCTTAGGGCCGCGATGTCTCTGTTGATCGGTAACAGAGATGATCTCTACGCTTTGGACGATTCTAAAGTTGTCTCGTTTAGAAAGTTTTTGACTATATGTATTTTTTTTAACAATTGGGATATTGTATGAACCGTTTTAGATTTTTAATATATTTGTATAGATTTTTTGATTTGGAATTGTTCTGTGTTATGGTTGGTTGAGTTGCTGTTGAGGTTGTTCAGAGTGTTCAAGGTTCAGTGTTGTTTTTTCCAAATTTCACTGTTATTCGAGTGAAAGAGCTTGTTCGAATAATGATATTTATTCGAGTAATCTAAACGAGCTTAATTCGAGTACCTCATATCACTCGAATAAGCTTCACTGGATCAGTTGATTTTATCGGACTTCACTGTTATCCGAGTCAAAGATCTTGTTCGAATAACGGGAATTAAACGAGTAAGCTACTCGAGCTCAATCCGAGTGTCAAACTGCACTCGAATAAACTTCACTGGTTTAGTTGTTTCTGTCGAACTTCACTGTTATTCGAGTGAAAGAGCTTGTTCGAATAATGCTACTTTTATCGAGTTGCATATTCGAGCGTATTCGAGTATAATACATAACTCGAATAATTTAAAAATCGAAAATATTGTTTTTGTATCATGAGCATGAAATGTTAAATAACATGAAAACATTTCATGTTAAATATCATTTCATGTTAAATAACATTTTGTTTCTAAGTAATAAGATATTATAGAGATTCTTGAAAAAAAAGAAAATCAAGTTGATATTTCGATACATGTTATATATATTGTTGATGGGAATGTATATACTAAAGTCCTATCTACCAATGTATTTCATTGTATGTTATGCAACGACTTTTATTAAACATTGTTAATCTTCATAAAGCGACTTATTAACATCATGAAGGCCCTAAAACATCGAAATATTGATATTTATACATCTATGTATCGAGATAATTAAAATTCAAAAATTCTGAAAAGTACACTCGAATTACAAGATATTATTCGAGTACGGTATTCGATTTGTTTGTAAATTATTCGAGTTATTCGGTTACTCGAATAAGTTCAGGTTTTCGTTTTCGACTTTTTATTGTTACGTTATTCGAGAATAATGATAATTATTCGAGTAATCTAATCGAGCTTAATTCGAGTACCTCATAGCACTCGAATAAGCTTCACTGGATCAGTTGATTTTATCGGACTTCACTGTTATCCGAGTCAAAGATCTTGTTCGAATAATGGGAATTAAACGAGTAAGATTTTCGAGCTCAATCCGAGTATCATATAGCACTCGAATAAACTTCACTGGATAAGTTGTTTCTGTCGACCTTCACTGTTATTCGAGTAAAAAGCTTGTTCAAATAATGCTACTTTAATCGAGTTGCGTATTCGAGCTTATTCGAGTGTAATACATTACCCGAATAATTTAAAATCGAAAATATTGTTTTATTATCATGAGCATGAATTGTTAAATAACATGAAAACATTTCATGTTAAATATCATTTCATGTTAAATAACATTTTCTTCTATGTAATAAGATATTATAGAGATTCTTGAAAAAAAAGAAAATCAAGTTGATATTTCGATACATGTTATATATATTGTTGATGCGAATGTATATACTAAAGTCCTATCTACCAATGTATTTCATTGTATGTCATGCAACGACTTTTATTAAACATTGTTAATCTTCATAAAGCGACTTATTAACATCATGAAGGCCCTAAAACATCGAAATATTGATATTTATACATCTATGTATCGAGATAACTAAAATTCAAAAATTCTGAAAAGAACACTCGAATTACAAGATATTATTAGAGTACGGTATTCGATTTTTTTGTAAATTATTCGAGTTATTCGGTTACTCGAATAAGTTCAGGTTTTCGTTTTCGACTTTTTATTGTTACCTTATTCGAGTGACCTATTCTAATAATATTCGAGTTGTGCATTTTACTCGAATAACAGTGAAATAAGCTACAATCAAGCCAAACTCACAATAATCCATCAATCTCATACAACCTCATACATCAAACTCATACAACCTCATAATCAAACTCATACATCAAGATTTACTTAATGTCTACGACTAAACTCACCGACGGACGGAAACCTCCTTTCTTTTCTCCGACCACGCCTTGCTACGAACGGAGGCGGCAACACCAATTGATCCGAGGTATCCCACTCGGTTTGATCCGGAACCGGCGAAACTCGTCCGTGATAAGCAGACTGCCACGTTAGGACAGAATAATATTCCGAACACAACGGGTAGAAACTCATGTTCGCTCGTAGACTCGCCGCGATTGCATGTGGACAAGGAATCCTGTCGATGTCGAATTGGCGGCACGTACAAGTCTTCGACCGCAAGTTAACAATGGCACGACCCCCCGGAGATCGGACATCGTACTCATGCGGAGCGATTTCATGTACTTCATACCCTTGACTTAGCTCATACCTCTCACGGAGCTTCATTTCCACCGTCGGGGTAAACCGCGTGGTTGCTTGTCCAGATTGCTGTCTGTATCTAGCAAACCAATCCGCCGTCAGCCTCTGTATCGATTCCAGAAGCGCAATGATCGGTAGCTTTCTTTCTTCGCGGAGTCTTGCATTAATCGATTCCACCCCGTTCGTAGTCATGATGTTATAGCGAGACGTCGGAGAATAGGCTCGACTCCATCGTTCCTTAGTATCAGTCTGTTGCAAATACGCGTATGCGGTGGGAAACCTATTCTCAAAATCACCATATTGTGAATCAAAGTCGCATTGCTTGTATATTTTAGCAATGTGTATGAACGTCTCGGTCGCACCCTGCTTCTTACACCTGCTTTTCATATTTTGTGACAGGTGCCAAATACAATGACCGTGGTACGCACGACCGTAGACGGCTGCAACGGCGGCTTTGATAGAAGGAGATCTGTCGGATACGATGACAAGATCGTCCTCGTTGGGCACGACTTGCAAGAGCTCGTTCAAGAACCACGACCAAGCTTCTATGCACTCGTTATTGTCGATTATGCCCCAAGCTAAAGGAAACTGATGGCGGTCGCCATCCTCCGCTGATGCAATGAGCAACGTACCCCCATACTTTCCTTTCAACCAAGTACCGTCTATGCAAACAACCTTCCTCATGTGACGGTATCCCGCAATACAAGCACCAAGGGATAGGAATGCGTGCTTAAATCTCCGCTCGTCGTCCAGATATACACTTGCTATGGTTCCCGGATTCACTCTTCTCAACGTCGACAGGTACGACGGCAACAGCTTGTAGCTCTCATCGGGGTCACCCTTCATTGCATTTTGTGCTAAATGCCTCCTTTCCATGCTTTGAAGTACGAAACTTCAATCCCACGATTTCTCATCATTGTTTGAATGAGTTTAGGGGCCGGTGTACTTGTTGAACCCTGAAAAGATTCAAGCAGCATATCACTCACGGAGGTTGACGATGCTTGAGTGAGTCTTGCGTTCCGATTTGCAAGGTCGCACGTATGTGTGTTGCAATACGTACGAATCGAGAATACGGATGTATCCTTAATCTTCGCCGTCCATATCCTCCAAGTACATCCATCCTCTTTGCATCTCACGCCATAGTACGATCGGGAAGATTTTATAATCTTGATCTCCAAGCATGCCTCTATAGCAACTCTTTGGATCCTATTCTTGACTGCCTTCTTATCCTCGAATTCATCACCGACCTTCATGGTGGAACCGTCGGTAAAAGAATACCGATCGCTAGGAATAGTTGCATTTTCCTCTTCCTCCTCCTCCTCATCATTCCCGTCCGCATTTTCTCCGTCTACGCCATCAAATTGACGTGCACGTTCTGCCGTGATGCAACATTCTCATCACGGTCGTTCGCCTCATTGTGACCTTCACCCCCATAATTCACATCTTCGCATCCGCCAAAGTCGATGATACGGTCAAAATAATCATCGATGTAACCACCTCCATCGCTACGAACCTCAATTGGAACGGGACCAACTTCATCATCCGCGAGAGTTTGACGGTGGAGGGTCGTAGGGAGACCAATCTCCACACGGAGAATCGGTCTATCCATTGGACCCCCTAAGTATATATAACCCTTCAACTCTCGATCATTCTTTATATACAACGGAGCACACCCTTCCATACCTCTCATAGATGGCTGATAACTTAGCTTTAACTCCGGCCTCCCGCTTACGCCAATAGTCTCGTATATTTCGTTCCGCAGATCGTCCAGCAAACAACAATCGACATCGAACCCAATGGGCTTCATATTTGTTCCCATCCTTGGAACCCATGTCCATTTATTATCATTCCCAATTATCCATTCTCCATCGTAATCAATCATGATGCTGGTCGGCATAACCTGCATATGAAACAAATCATTGTTAATAAATTTTAATTGCAATATGCATTATTCGAATAATTACAATATTCGAAAAATAGAAATTAATCGAGTAAACTATTCGAGTAGTAAAACAACTCGAATAGAGTCTTCGAGTATTAAGATTTTGAAGACACTCGATAAGTTGTTATCGAAGAAATAAATGGAATAAATCAACTTTTATTGCAAAAGACTTATTCGAGTAAATAAAATATTCGGAAACAAAAATTATTCGGGTAAGTCATTCGAGTTTACATTTAACTCGATAAGTTGTTATCGAAGAAATAAATGGAATAAATCAACTTTTATTGCAAATGAGTTATTCGAGTAAATAAAATATTCGGAAACAAAAATTATTCGAGTGAGTCATTCGAGTTTACGTTTAACTCGAATAACATATCCGAGTATTGTAATATCGAATAATATGTAAGTGTAAAATTTCATAAACAATAGTATTAATCGAGTAAAGTTTCCGAGTTTATCCGAGTTTGATGTCCGAATTGTATGTTGCCAAAACAACTTATCCGAGTGACTTTTCGAGTCAAATAAACTCGAATAACAGACTCGAATAATCGGAAAACGAAAATTTTCTGCAAATTCGCACAGATCTAAGGTTAAAATGCTACCCATAACTACCCAAACCTTCGAAAATCTAATACCCGATGCTCGAAATGTAAATGTCGTTAACATGAACGGAAATTACAATGCCCGATAATATATACTTGTAACCGGCGTTAAAATGAACGGAACTTACTGTATATGCGTTCAAGAACGAAATTGGGTTTCTTGGAGCTTGGGTGTTTCGATTTTCGGCGGATGCTTCAGCTCGTTTTTCCTTCAAGATCTCGTTTTGGTGCTCGTGGGTGCATTAATCAATGAGGTTGGTGCGTTTTCTTTTTTTATTTTATATATATATTTCTTTTTTTTTTATTTAGGTATTAATTAGGCCCTTAATTAGGGGTTTAGTTAATTAAGGAATCATGTTCTTCTTTTTTAATTGACTCGGTCAAGTTCCCTTTTTTTAAAAAGAAACCAAAAGTAATCTTATTTTTTAAAATAGCCCTGTAGAAAGTGAAGTGATGAAAGATGAACTTGTAAGATCCCGGCTGATTCTTACTTTGGAATTTAATCGAACACTTGGCGTTCGTGCTTTTAAATCCGAGAAAAGTGGAGAAAGAAAGATCAAAGGACGATCGAAGGGGAAGGATCGACATAGAGAGCTGAGAATGATAGAGAAGATCGAGATAGATAGAATTGAAGAAGAAATAGATCGAAGATGAGAAGATGCGACGTTGAAGAAGAAGATAAGAGATTAGAACTTAATTCATTGCTTAGTTCGATACATTTCAGATTGTAATACTTAAATGCATAGTAAATGGGCTAAATAAACTAAATATGATATATATAAGCAGTTGGGCCAAGCCCAATAACTCGGGATCCTAACATTTCCCTCCCGTTGAAGACATCCTCGTCCTCGAGGATGTGCGAGCCTTAGTGGGATAATGTTCGAGACAATCGCACGAGCATCGCTATGGCCCGTGCATCTTTTTCCACGATCGAAGGGAAAGAGCGAACCCGCAGGTATCACTCTGCTTCCTCCCTCAATCACTTCCTCAATAATATTCCATCGATCCTCGTCAAGCGCCTCACTATGATCTTTCCCAACACCTAGCTGCTCGACATAAACTTGGGCTCCCTTCACACAACTGCTTCCATACACCTTCTCGAAGTCCTTGGAGCAGAACGCTTCAGCAACAATAGCCTTACCTCGATCGAAGGGTAGGTTCACCTTCATGCTTTCGATAGCCCACCGTTCTCGATCAAACGACATGTTTTGATCAACGAGAATTATACGATGCTCTTCAAAGGCAACCTCCAATTCATCTCCAACCAACATTATCTGTTTTATAGGTTGCAAGTCATCATTATCCATGAACAATATTCCAACAATTCCCTCATTTGGATGCAAGAACCTCATTCCTTCGATTATACGACAACGACCTCGATCAAATGGAAGGTTAGGGCCCCCTTCCACGAGTAGCTGTTCGGTCTTCCACCGTCCTAAGTCAGTCCATAGACTATCAACATCAACTAACACGGATTCATCACCAATAATATCGGTCCCCTTAATCACATAAGAATCCGGCGTAGCCACATCAACCAACACGGCCGAACCCTTATCAACCAACATCGACGAGTTATCATCGCTCAACGCCAATTTATCCTTAGCCAACACAGCCGATTCAACCTCAATCACAAGCGGTTCAAACTCAACCAACACCAATGACCTAGCATCTTCATCACCCACCCATCTTCATCACCCATCACCGACTTCCTATCGTCATCAACGAAGGACAATTTAACTTCAGCCGGTAACTCCACATCGCCCAACATCATCGAGTCATCCATCAATCCTGATAGCATAGAATCATCACCAATCAAGATCGATTCAGTCTCACTCAACACCGACGAGTCATCAACTTGCACATCAGATTCCATAGCATCATCAGTGAAGGCCAATATAACCTCATCATGTAGTTTCTCATTACCCAACACCAACGAATCATCGTCATCCAATTCCGGCAGCACAAACTCATCACCAACAAGGACAGATTCATCATCATCCACTTTCACATGATCAAATCGTTTAAGCACAGCTTCGGCGAATTCAGTCCAAGTAGGAGTACGCGTACGTTTGTAAAACTCATTATACAATTCGAGAGCCTCGCCTTCGACGTAGAGCCAGGCGCGCTTCATTCGCTCGACATCAGTGAGGGTTGTCGATGCGAAGTATTGATTACATTTCTCTACCCAAGCTATCGCATCCGTTCCGTAGAACATGGGAGGATACCTGATGATGTGAGGAATCGTCATCCAAGTAATCGCCATCGATGAAATCCAAATCCGAGAATCGTCGGCTCTGATACCAATTTGTAAGATCCCGGCTGATTCTTACTTTGGAATTTAATCGAACACTTGGCGTTCGTGCTTTTAAATCCGAGAAAAGTGGAGAAAGAAAGATCGAAGGACGATCGAAGGGGGAAGGATCGACATAGAGAGCTGAGAATGATAGAGAAGATCGAGATAGATCGAATTGAAGAAGAAATAGATCGAAGATGAGAAGATGCGACGTTGAGGAAGAAGATAAGAGATTAGAACTTAATTCATTGCTTAGTTCGATACATTTCAGATTGTAATACTTAAATGCATAGTAAATGGGCTAAAATATGATATATATAAGCAGTTGGGCCAAGCCCAATAACTCGGGATCCTAACAGAACTTAAAGCAGCAGATTAAGTCGTGGGTTGGGTTTGTTTTGTCCCAATTTTAAACGACAACGCGAAATTTCTTACTACGAAAAAATCGCTAATCAAATAAGAAATTCATTTGTTTGTTATATATAGCCAATAGAGAGATTGAATATTAATCTGAATTCACGCTAGAACAAATTTTAACAGATAACTGACCAGCGAAAAAGTTTCAGAAAATGATTCAAATGAATAATAAAGTGAAAACAGAAGCAATGAAGATCATCTTTGGACAATGCATTATGTTGTTGGTGGTCATGGAGCAAAATGAAGATCAAACCAATCACTAGCTTGCTTGATCATAGAAGAAGTCATGCGATGCCCGATTCCATCTTCTTGAACGAACTTGAAATTGTCGACAGAATTTGCGTCTTCGTACGCTTTTGCTGCTCTCGACAATGGAAGTTTTAATCCGCCGATGGGGCAACGCGGATCTTTTTCTCCTGTAAATGTTGTTTATTCATTCTTTGTGAACTAGAAAAAAGGAAGAGAAAAACTAATTTATGTGTACCATTCAAGACGAGAAGAGGGCGAGGGGCAATGATGGGAAGAGTGTACGGAGAATCGAAATGAGATGCCAGGCCTGGAGCTATTCTTTCCCATACCTTTTCTACCACTTCTTTGTCGAGCGAACTTTTCCCTAGATCCACTCGTGATTCTGGGTTTAAAATAAAAAACTAAGAATTAATTCAACAATATTAAGCGTTGGCGTAGAAATCCTTTTCAAACTAACTACTCACGTTCGAAGACGCCCTTGATGCTATGCACGCGAGCTTGCCATTGGTCGTGTTCAACTGCCCATCGAAAGCCCTGAAACGTAGATGCATGTGTATGCGTGCGTGTATTGGGGAAGCCAAGGAATAAAACGTATATTCAGATATTTTCTTTGCACGAAGTGAGCTAATGAAGAACTATACCTGAACTCCAATGATTGGTACAGCCACGGAATAACGAGTGTCAATAGCAGCAGCAAACCACGTGTGCATGCCTAATTTCGTTTTGAAAGGTTTTCGTAATAAGATGCTCGTATGAGTTGGGAGTTTAAAGGAAAAGATTATTAGGTATCTTTGTATTATTCGAAGTGGATTTAAGAAACTAACCTCCGAGCGATTCGCCGGTTATTCCTATTCTTGAATGATCCACGTCCTCCCTCTGAATGAGATAATCAGCTAATTTTATCAGATCCCATACCTGAAAAAAAAAATCAAAACGTGCAAATCCAAAAGGCTTACTATCAGGTTTTAAAGCTTTGCAACTGTCAGTTTTGAATCTATATAAATCGATTTTTATACCGTATCGAAAATGAAAGGCATCGTATCGCCTTTTTTCCAGGCTGACACCAGAGCCTGCGAACCGTAATAAACGTCGTCTATGAGTTCTCAAACAATCAGGAAATAAATGCTCTATGACTAATAGAGTAGTAGGCTATGAATCTGTTCTCACGTCTTGATAAGTGGTATAGTTACTTGCACGCTCTCCATGGTAGCGAGAATCTATGGCTATTGAAATATAATCCCTCGACACATATGCCTTGAAAAATAGAAGAACGAAATACATGGTTGAACTATTGCGTTCTCTGGGAAAAAACACTGACGAAATAGACATGTATTACCTCGAGCAATGGCCGTAGCCATTCTTTGTTCTTGTGCGTGCTATGCAAGAAAACGATTGCGGGCCTCTTCTTAGGGACGCTTTGCTTCAGTTTCAATAGAATAACAGGCAGACGCCCTTGATCCCCAGCCTTGTCAGCGACATGCAAGATCGAAAGTCAAAACTCAATAAAGCAAATATGCAAACAAGTGGTGTGCATACCTCAGTGGTCAAGTAAAAGTTTTCTTCCTGAAGCAGTTCCTTGAAGTTGGGAATGTCTTTCCTTGGACAAGATTCCATCGCCTGAATACATTATGCAACACGACGTAAGAGTTCTCTTTCTCTATAACAAGCCTAGTGAGGAGCAAAGATCATCAGTCAGTAGTAAGCACCTCGCTGAATGTAGACATAGTAGTAGCATCTTGAAATAGTGGATCTTGTACAGGTTTCCCAGGTTCAACAGAAAGAGGATCTGTCAACGTGCAATCATCAATCACAAAGTAATTAATCTCAGATATCAACGGCGGAGCTATAGCTCTTTCATCTGAAAGCTCAGATCAGCTATGAAAGCTACGCAGTTGTACATATCTGACAAACCTTGAGCAGTACGGCGACTTCGCAGAACCTCGAGAAATTGCGAGCGAATGACCTCGGCGTCCTCGGAGTACTCCATTCTCAGGTCCTCTGCTGACGTGGTGCTCGATCTCCGTGGACTGTCGGCGGCGGAGTGCTTAACAATGATCGAAGATGGCAATATATAATGAGGGGTTGACCTTGAGAATGCACATGATCGAGCGTGAGAGATGGCGGGTGGGAATGCCAGGGTGGTTGAAGCCATTAATACTACGGATAAGTGGTGCAGCTCTTTTTTTTCCACAATTTCCTTTTTTATTATTTTGTTAATTGGCGTTTGGTAATTGCGATTATTAACTATAACATGCATATTTAAAACGAAGTTCAGTGAACTAATCTGGACAAAAGCTGATATACGACACGTGAGAGAATTAGAATCTCCAATTGATAATGATACTTCATCGTCATCATCAGCTTGCCACACAAACACGGTTTCACTTTTACTGGGTTTTCTTTGTTGGTTTGCCTGGAGCTTCAGATCTTGTTCACCGTGGATGTAAATCTGAGGTTAGTTTCAGCTGAGGGTTTTCGGAAAAGAGCTCACTTTGATTATTCGTTTTTTGAATATTCGGACGATTTCGTCGTGATGTGCGCTTTGAGCTGAAAAGCAGCTAGCCTTTTTTATGCACTGATTATCTCTTATTACATCTTCGTAGATTTTACTGTGAGTCCGTGACGGCTAATTCAGTGAATAAATGGAGCAAATCACGTTGTAATAATTCTTGAAAAATAGCTAAAGCTCTCTTGCTTGGTGGTATTGTTCGAGAGCTGTTGAGTTGTAAGGTAATGACTTCAATTCGAAGGACATTATCTCCTCTGCCTCGATCCAATGGTTCACCAAACGGCGACAGTGAAGCTGTTCAAGCCTCTTCTTCTTCCCATTTATCACGATTTTCAAGAAATCAGAACAATCTACTACACTCAAAGGCGGCCCCTTCTTGGCGAAGATCAATCTCCCATTTCTCACTGTGCTTCATGATCGGCGTATTTCTAGGGATTACCCCTTTCGTTTCGACGAACTTTACCTCAAAGCTCGAGCCTAATAACTTCGAGGGGAGCGACGAGGCATCAGCTGAAGAAAGATTGTCTACTTCAGAGCCTCACCGTGCGAACTTCGAGCTTAAAGAAGATCGAATACTCGACAACGTTTCAGTTTCTGATAACCCCACCGATCAGCTGTTAATCGTAGTGACCCCAACTCGGGCTCGGCCCTTGCAGGCTTACTACATGACTCGTTTGGCCCAGGCGCTGAGATTGGTGTCGAACCCTCTGCTGTGGATAGTTGTCGAGATGAATTCTCAGTCGAGGGAAACGGCCGATCTGCTGAGAAGAAGTGGTCTTTCTCACAGGCATTTAGCTCTTGGTGTTCGTAAAAACGCCACAGAGGCCATGGACAAGAATGTAATGATGAGGAACCTCGCTCTGTTGCACGTCCAAACCCATCGCCTCGATGGGATCGTTTACTTTGCCGACGATGATGGGACGTACCCTTTTGAGCTTTTTCAACAAATCAGGCAGATAAGGTACTCAGAACTTAAAAAGCATCATTATTACAGAAAGGCTCTGTTATTACATATGCGCTCTGTTCTTCCAAGATAATCATAGTTAGTATTAACATATCGTACCACTCTGTAATGAGTGAAGATTCGGGCTTTATCTATATGCAGGCGATTTGGGACGTGGGCTGTGGCCAAGGTAGCCGAGAACCAAGGAAACGTAGCATTTGAGGGACCGATTTGCAATGGCACGAAGGTGATAGGGTGGCACGTGGATGCTGACATGGCGAAGCAGTACCGAAGGTTTCATGCTGACATGGCGGGGTTTGCGTTTAACAGCACTATCATCTGGGATCCGAAGAGATGGCGCAGGCCTACGCTCGAAGCCATTAGGCACATTGGGGCAGTCAAAGAAGAATCACAAGTGAGGGAGCTATTATTACCATGCAATGTCATCATGCCCGTGTTTTCTGAAGTTGCATTTTACGTTATTGCAGGCGAGTGCGTTCGTAGAGCAGATCGTGGAGGACGAGAGCCAAATGGAGTGCTTAGTATCCACGAAGATCGTGGCTTGGCAATGGCGTCATCGTAAAACAGAGCTGAGTAGTTCTCATCGTCGTCGCGACGATTCGATTATGGGTTATAGTTTAGGATCTATTTTCCCACTATTGCGATGAAGGGGATAACAATGGAGCAACGTAAAGAGATTTGCACCTCTATTTATTACGTACAGTTTTAGAGTAAAGTCTCTGCATTTCCCTATGAAAAGAATAGTTTATGCTGGTAATGGCAGGCTCTGTTTCGTTACTGCTCAAACAAATTTCTTTATTGGACTAAAACGGGCCGGGTTTACGCTATTGGGCTTTTATAAAAGCCCATTTAGACATACTCCGCGGGCTTTTTTTGCTTCCTAGGGTTGAGCCATGCTATATATATCTATACTGAAACGCAAACCAAGTCGTCGGTCGACTCAAAGCTGTGATTTGCACTTGGAAAAACTACAGATACAATACAAATCAGCTGCTGCGGCCATGGCTGAACAGGTTAATCTGTAGCAATGTTTGGATCTCTGTATTCGTATGGTATAGTTTGCGCTTTGTGTTGAGTCTGATCTGTTCTTTGCCTGATTTAATTGCAGACTGAGAAGGCGTTTCTCAAACAGCCCAAGGTCTTCCTTTGGTAAGAACGCTGTTTCTCCATAGTGAATGTGATTCTATGTTCTACCATACGTGTTGTTCAGCTGTCTGTGGCATAACTGATATGGTCGTGTTTTGTTTGTATTTAAGCTTTGTATCTCTAGAAGGACACACATTATTTTGGCTTTGGAAATTTCGATTTCACGATTGATTCTGCCGTTTTTTGGCTGTGGTAATGTATTTGATGTGCTTATATTTTTTATTCGTGTAGCTCGAAGAAATCGGGAAAGGGTAAGGCACCGGGTAAAGGAGGAAACCGTTACTGGAAGAGCATTGGATTGGGTTTTAAAACACCCCGTGAAGCCATTGAAGGTCTGTTGCTAGTGATCTGTTTCTTTTACACCTCCCCATTATTAGTAGTTGGACTTGATATTAGAATGCTTACATTGCTGTGCTAATGTGATGTGAGTAGCTTCGTATGTATTGCTTCAGGCTTACGACAGGCATATGTCAATTATTAACACTGCCCTTGAAGTTATTATTTATCTGTTCCCTTCTGACTGATTTGTAGAGGAGTCATCTTCCTAATTATATGATTTAGTGAATTCTTGAATTGCTACTTTAAGTGTTCTTTTTCTCTGTCACTTTGGTTTAAAGCCCATGTTTGCATTTTGCAGGCACATATATTGACAAGAAGTGCCCTTTCACAGGCAGTGTTTCCATCAGGGGCCGTATTCTAGCAGGGACCTGCCACAGTGCAAAGATGGTGAGGACAATAATCGTTCGACGAAACTACCTTCATTGGGTTAAGAAATATCAAAGGTACAACACAACTTTTGCTTAGTGTCATCAATCTTGCATTTATGCTATTTGTGAATCCTTTCTTACCTGTTGTGTGATCTTATGTAGATATGAGAAGAGACATTCCAATACGCCTGCTCACATATCGCCATGTTTCCGTGTCAAGGAGGGCGATCATGTTATCATTGGCCAGTGCAGGTCGGTACTTATTCTCTCTTGAAGATATAAATGTGCCTAAGAGGGGGGGGGGGGGTGAATTAGGCCTATAGAAATTTTTGCTTCTTTTCACAAATACTAAGTGTGGTGACTTAGATATGCCTACTGATGTTTGTGACGAGTGCCTGATATATCCTAGTAACGTCGGATGTGCGTCGGGTCTGTCTCACAGCGATAAAGAAATAACTGAAAAGTAAATGCGAGACAGGATTTTTATAGAGGTTATATCCCCAACTGGGGTTTACTCCTCTCCTTGGGATTTTCTTCCCAAGAGTTTAACCAATCACTATAATGCACCGTAGCTGGATACAAAACTGATTGGTTAGCCCAATACACAACCGAAACAAGTCGAAACACTAGTCACTACTAGGTTACCACACGCCGAGTTTCGTTCCTCGGAATCTCCTTGATCCCGACAGACACAGCTCGCTACCGAAGGGCCCCCGGACTTGTCCTTCCCTTCACGTGTGCGTAAGCGTCGACCTTGCCTCCTTGGTATCGCTCACGTCCGAAGACAACACGTCCGAAGACAGAATATATGGCAGGGGATGATGGAATATCTGATGAATCACTCGCTCAGTGATGGATAGGCAAGTTAAAGTTCGGGTAGGCAGAAAGCTATCGCAAGTGACTGGCTCAGGAATATCTTAGTATCTCTCTGCTCAAAAATCTCTCGTAGACTTAAATACGCAAGTTCTCTGTTCTGTGTTTCTGTACTTCGAAAATCTTAAGTGCAGCTCATATAAATTCTTTTCTAATAGCACTTCACATGGAAAGTCATATCAAACAATAATCACCAAATCAAGCATAGTTTCCATGTAGCTTTCGAGTCAATCATACCATATAAATCATGCTTCTAATAAATCGTCACAACGGTCATATAGCACATTAAAGCATGATTATATTCCATATAGAGCTCAATTTTCGTACTCAAGCAATTTCAATCATTTCGCATATATTTTCCATATCGAAATTGTCCATAAGTGATTCCCTGCTATCAGTTCCTAGTAACGAGTTTTTAGATTTACTTTCCAAGTATGGCATGCAAGATAGCAATTCATCAACACGTTTTCCATGTACAGCTCATATCATTTAATCGATATATTTACCATGTTTAGCACATAAATCAGATCAGAGCTTACATAAAACGATTTATCACATCATGGCACGACTTTCCTTATTTCAGAGATCACATCCGTTTATAGCACATATCATATAAGATCACTTTATCCATAATCAAATCAAATCTTTCCTAAATATAATAATCCAATCAGCACAAGGAAAGATATCAATTTAATATTTAGCATTTAATTCAGTGCAAGACAAGCAAGGATCATACATATGATTTTCGTCCAGGAATAAACTGGTATCAACGGATATATCACTTTCCATATATAAACAGCATATTTTCCATATATAGCTCAGTAGGATATCTCATGCATTATTTCCATATATAGCACAGAACGATATATCCTATCTCATGGACTGTCTATAACATGCGATCACATAGTTCCATCGAATCATCACAAAATCACACGCAATTCAAATATTCAACACTTTAACAATTTTCATCTCATTTGCAATGCATGGTTGAACATTCTCATGAATTTAGACATTTTATTTTTCCCAAATCGAATTGCTTATTTTATAGACCTAATGTCATCACAATTACATCGTTCATCAAAACTCTCTAACATATATGGACCAAAAAGGTCAACATTCTCCCCCTTTTTGATGATGACATGTAATTGATGCAGCACGGAAGCAAGTAAGCATATTCGATTATGCAAGTCCTAGCGCATATGTCTAAGTGTTCCATAATCACAAAGCAGAGCATACGATATTTCCTAATCATATGTGATACATATTTTCTCCCCCTGCCTACGTGCAGTTATCTCTATGACATGCTATGATATATCGTGGACTAATTTTGCTCCCCCTGTCTAAGTGCGGATATATCCTATCTTTTCTATGTTATATCCTTAGTATTAAAAATTTAGAGATTACCCGTGAGTGTGCTCCCCCTGCCTAAGTGCGCATTTTCCAAGCATGGTTCAAGCAATCATGTAATCATCTCAGCAGGCACTTAGCATTTAGTAAGAAATTTTATGCAAGTCAAGTAGCACAGTTACGCATCAGAGTGTGAGATCAACAAACGATATATCCTAAGATCAGAGCAAAAGATGTTAAGCACAGGAGATATATCATAATAGCAGCAAAATATTATATTAGGGTTCAACGAGCCTCCCTATACATACTTACCACTAACAAACTTAGATGCTAAACGTCTAAACTTACCTTACTACTACTCCCCCTTCATCATCAAAAAGGCGGGAGGATCAACTAAAAACTGAACAGAACTGGAATATCCTAGTGGCAACTAGGAGCAGAAAGGAACTAGAAGGGCAGCCTACTGGCTTGAAGAGGTTTCAGAATCGGCGGGCTTATTAAGGGACTTCTTGACGAGCTTTGAGAGCTTGGATAGTTTCATCGATAACTCAGTATACTGCTCTTTGAGCTTGCGGAAGCGCTTCTGATTATCAGCCTTGATATCGGAGATATCGCGGCGCAACACGGAGATTCCAGCTTTCCCGACACTGAGCTCATCTTCATAGTCCTCGTCGTCGTCGCTCTTGACCTTTGCTTTTCCTTTCGCAGTCGACCGTTTCTGGGCGCTATCCACTGACCTACTCTCCTTAGCCTTGAACCAACCTTGGCCCTTTGTGTAGTGAATACCCATCCGCTTCAAGGTCACAAGGTCCACAATGTGGACGGCCTTATCTTCCCAGCCAGGTGGCATAATAATGCCCTCGCACTCAAACATATGAGTGAGCAGCATTCCATAGGGCAGCGCCTTGTCCTTGCTCTCAACGGCCTGAATCATGTGCTTCATAGGGCATAGCATTCATCTTCTTAGTGGTCCACTCGATCTTGTGTCCGAGAACATAGGAACGGATGGTGATATGTTCTTCAAACTCGTCGTAGTCGAAGTTTGCATAGAACAGTTTGACGACCTCAGGATAGAATGGCGTGTTGAGACTAAGGAATTGCTCCCATCCGTAGTCTTTCAGCCAGGTTATAACAGTTCCAGCAGGCAGATTGTCAAAGGCAACAGCGCGACCACGGGCGATATCTCTTTTGAGGAGGCTTTTGTAGGTGGTGCGGTTACTTTCTTCCAGAAAAAGGTGTTCAGCAGGGATCTCACTCGTTTTGGACAGATCAAGAGGCGGAATGGTAAAGGACTTTGAACTTGATGGCGGAAGTGGAGAGGTTTTTTCAAGTGGTGATGGCTGTTTTTCAGGAGACTTTGGCGGAGGTGATTTCTGGGTTTCAACTGGAGTTGGGGATCGCGGCGGCGATTCCTGGGTAACCTTGGGAACTTCTTCAGGAATTTCAGAGCTTGAGGCAGACTTTTCTGGTTCGGGCGTCTTGGATTTCTTGGTTTTCTTCTTCTTCTTTGTAGTTTTGGAAGGGGATGAGATCTTGTCAGAGGATTTGGGAGATTTGGCTTTGGAACGGGTTTTGCGAACAGAAGGCGAGGCTTGTTTTGGTGATTTGGAAGGTGATCCGAGTGGGGCTTCTTCAGTGTCGGAACTGGGCTCCTTGCGTTTACGGCTTGATGATTCAGGGTTGACAACTTTGGAAGTTTTGGCCATTGATGAAGGTTTGAAGATCGAGAGAGTGTTTGGAGAAGATGATTGAATGATGAAGGTTAAGGAACGGTTCTGAATTTTTAAAGAATAGGATCGGTTTATTTTGGGAAGAGATAAGGATGAATTTCGAAATTTGAAATTTGAAATCAAAAAGATAATGGAAAACTGTCAGGGATATCAGACTGATTTGACGGGATCTCATAATTAAGGAAGGGATGTGACTGGACTGGATAGGAATATATTATAAAGGAAAATGAGTTTCCTAGAATAACTGGATGGCTGAAATAATATCCATGCGTTCCTACCTTAAATAACCTAATCACAGTTAAGAACGAATCTAGAAGATCGGATATTCCTAAAATAAACTAGATGGCTGAAGAAATATCTTGGAAGGGATAACTACGAATTTCTTCCTAAAATACGAGAATTTTACTTAAGGAAAAGATCTATAGGATCCACAGAAGTATTCTAAGGGCTGAATATCTTAAGATGGGATAACTATGAATTTCTATCTAAAATAGAATAACCTAGAGTAAATGATAGAATTAGGCAGATTTACTAACCTTATTAAGCTCGAGGATTCCCAATCGATCACGGATGTCGCAGAATCTTGCCTCTATTAGGGGTTTAGTGAAGATATCAGCGAGCTGATCATTTGTTCCTACGAATTCCACACTGATATTCCCTTTCTGAACATGGTCTCGTATGAAATGATGTTTAACCTCAATATGCTTAGTACGAGAATGATGCACGGGATTCTTAGTAATACTAATAGCGCTAGTGCTATCACACATAATGGGAATTTTGTCATAGCCTAACCCAAAGTCACTAAGGGTTTGTTTCATCCATAGAACTTGTTGACAACAATTTCCTAAGGCCATATATTCAGCTTCGGTTGTGGAGAGGGCGACAGCATTTTGCTTTCTACTAGACCAAGTTACCAGGGAATTTCCAAGTAATTGGCAAGTTCCACTAGTACTTTTCCTATCTTCCCTACAGCCGGCATAGTCGGCATCGGAATATCCCATTAATGGGAAGTCATCCGTATAGGAGTACCATAGACCAAAATTGACAGTACCCTTGATATATCTAAGTATCCGCTTGACTGCGGTCAAGTGAGATTCCCTAGGGTCAGACTGATATCTCGAACACATACCAACAGCAAACATGATATCATGGCGACTAGCAGTTAAGTAAAGAAGGCTTCCGATCATACCTCGATATTGTGTTTGATCAACCGGTGTACCTGATTCATCAATGTCTATTTTGGTGGTCTGATGCATAGGGGTGGAAATCGCTTTGGAATCACTCATCCCGAATTTAGTCAGTAATTCCCTGCTGTATTTCGTCTGGGATACGAAGGTTCCATTGTCAAGCTGCTTTATTTGCAACCCGAGGAAGTAGTTCAGCTCACCCATTAAGCTCATCTCAAATTCCTTCTGCATAGACTTAGAAAATTCCTCGCAGAGAAGGATATTAGTACTTCCAAATATGATATCATCAACGTAAATTTGGACTAGTATCATGTGATCACCTTCATACTTAATAAACAGCGTGTTATCAATAGTTCCAGTTGAAAATCCTATGTCAATTAGAAACTTACTTAGCCTTTCATACCATGCCCTAGGAGCCTGCTTTAAACCATATAGTGCTTTATTTAATTTAAAGACATGATTTGGAAAATCTTCCCTAGCAAAGTCCGGTGGTTGTTCTACATAAACCTCCTCATTTATAAAACCATTTAAAAATGCACTTTTTACGTCCATTTGAAAAAGTTTAAAACGTTTAAAGCATGCATATGCAAGTAAGACACGTATAGATTCTAATCTAGCTACCGGTGCAAAGGTTTCATCGAAATCAATACCTTCCTCCTGGGAATAACCTTTTGCAACTAACCTCGCTTTGTTTCTTGTGACATTACCGTGTTCGTCGAGTTTGTTTCGGAAGACCCATTTGGTTCCTATGATGGATTTATCGTCTGGTCTTTTTACGAGTGTCCACACTTCGCTCTTTTCGAACTGAGATAACTCATCTTCCATGGCTGAGACCCAAGATATATCATCTAGAGCTTCATGGACTGTCTTTGGTTCCATCATTGAAAGCAGTACATCATGAGATTCCTCCGTATCTTGATTTCGTACAGTTGCTCGAGTTTTGATTCCAGATCTGATATTTCCTATCACTTGATCTGTTGGATGACTGGATGCATGTTTCCATTTTCTAGGTTGCAGCTCTCCAGCTTCTGGTTCCACTGCTTCAGTATTTTCGTCTTCAGGAATATCTTCCTCACTGTCTTTAATATCCTGCAATTCTGCACAGGGCAAATCTATACCTTCCTCATCAGTAGCATCTGTGTTAGGCATCTCATCAAAAGTAACATGTATGGATTCCTGAACAGTCAGCTTTCTTTTATTATAAACACGATATGCCTTAGACGTAAGACTGTAACCAAGGAATATCCCTTCATCAACCTTAGAGTCAAATTTTCCTCTCTTATCTCTATCGTTCAAGATAAAACATTTACATCCGAACACATGAAAGTAACCTATATTTGGAGTTCTACCATGCCAGATTTCATAAGGAGTCCTTTTTAATATCGGCCTAAGGAAGACACGGTTAGACACGTAACAGGCTGTACTAACAGCTTCCGCCCAAAACTGTTTAGGAATATCATACTCATGTAACATAGATCTGGCCATTTCCTGTAATACCCTATTTTTACGTTCAACTACGCCATTCTGTTGAGGAGTTATAGGGACAGAGAAGTTATGACTATATCCGTACTGATCACAGAATGATGCAAATGCCTTACTATCAAATTCCAGTCCGTTATCACTTCGTATCCTACATAAGTTTGTTTCTTTTTCATTTTCAAGTCTCTTAACTAGCGATGCAAAATTATCTAGTGCCTCATTCTTATGTGCAAGGAATATCACCCAAGTGTACCTGGAGTAATCATCAACGATGACAAAGGCATATCTTTTACCTCGCAGAGACATCGTCTGAACCGGACCAAAAAGGTCGAGATGCAGCAGTTCCAGAGGTCTGGATGTAGATATCACATTCTTTGCTTTGAAAGATGTCTTAGTCTGCTTGCCCATCTGGCATGTCTTGCATGTTTTGTCCTTGACAAACTTTATGTCAGGAACACCTCGTATCAGTGCATTGCTTGTGATGTGAGATAGCAATTCCATGTTGGCATGTCCTAGGCGTCTGTGCCATAACCAGGTGTCATCCTGTGTAACTGCTAAACACTTGACATTCTGGTCAGTGATATCATCAAGAGTTATACAATATATATTTCTATCCCTAGATGCACTGAATAGTACCTTATCATTATTTCTAACTACACACTTATCATTTTCAAACGTAACCGTATGACCTTTATCGCATAATTGACTGATGCTAATGAGATTATGTTCTAGATTCTTAACCAACCATACGTCATCTATAGTAGTATGTAACGTGTTACCGACAGTTCCCACTCCTATAACCTTAGCTTTTGTATTGTCGGCGTAGGAGACATATCCTCCATCATGTGCTTTCACCGACACAAACTTACTGATATCACCTGTCATATGGTGGGAACACCCACTGTCGAGGTACCACTTGTTCTTCCTACTGGATTTTCTTCTTTGTACCTGCATGAATCAGTTCTTTTCTGAGGTGCCCAATTTTGATTGGGTCCTAAATGGTTAGCAGCAAAGTAATTCCTGTTAACACGTGGCATATCATGTATCACAGGCTGTGATCTCTCAGTCACAGGCTGACCAGAATTAGAAACTTCAGGAACTTTCTTAGGTCTCCAGACATATCTGGATTTATCAGCTTTCTTCAAGAAACAGTGGTTAGCATAATGACCAAGACGACCACATGAAAAACATTTAGGTTTCCTAACGTTTTGTGGAGGTGCAGCATGTTCATGTGTTGTGGAATATCCTAATCCTGTTTTCCCGATTTGTGCAGGAACACTAAGTAACATATCAAGATTTTGTTGTCCCTCAAGAAATCTAACATTAGTACGAGAATTTTTTTCTAAGAAATCCTTAAGAGCGGACATGTCCCTAGATATATTCTTTTGCTTCCTAAGTTTCTCGCAATTACACAAGGTCTTTTCTTTCTTAAGAATCTCTAGCTCGGCTTTCAGGCGCTCATTTTCTAGATCCGTTTGATGCTTCTCTCTAGCTACTTCATCTCGTTGCCTAATTAGACCCTTCACTTGTGAGTTGAGTGACTTAATCCTTCTTTCTGCATTTTGAATTATCTCAAACATCTCTTCTTTTTCATCTACTTCAAAGGCTGAGGAAGCGTTATCATGAGATTCATCTTGCCTAGCATATAGTTCATTCAGAAATAATATTTTCTTAATAGTAGATGAGTCCGATACCTGATCATCATCCGCGGCCATGTAGGCGAGATCTTCCTCTTCTTCGCTCCCGGCCTCTTCCCAGTTTGTGACCATGGCCTTCTGTTTCTTTATCTTTTTGTCACCGTTTTCCATCGGGCAGTTTGATGCAAAGTGGTCTGGCTTGTTGCACTTGAAGCATTTCTGTACATTGTTTCCGGATGACGATATTCCCTTGTTCCTAGGTTGGAACTTTGAATTTCCCTTGAACTTTCTTCTCATCCGAAATTTGTCAAACTTTCTGGTCAGCATGGCGATCTGCTCCATTAGGTCCTCCTCAGATTCTTCTTTGCCTTCAGAGTCGTGTTCTTGTTCGGTATTAAAGGCAATGTTTGGTTGATTTCGGACTGGTGGTTTTTCTTTGATGGAGATCTGAGTCATCTCGTAGGTGGTCAGAGATCCGATCAGTTCTGACACTGAAAGTTCATCCAAGTCCTTTGCTTCATAGATGGCGGTCACTTTGGGATTCCATTCTCTAGGAAGAGATCTCAGGATTTTTCGCACTTTCTCACCATCTTCTATTTTCTTTCCCAACGAGAACATTTGATTTATGATGTTCATGAATCTGTCATACATGTGGCTTATGGTCTCGTTGTCCTCCATCTTGAACAGCTCGTATTGGTGGGTCAAGAGGGCTATCCTTTCTTGCACAACTCGAGTGGTTCCTTCATGTGTGACTTGAAGCATGTCCCACATATTTTTGGCAGATTCACATGAGCTCACACGATTGTACTCTTCTCTTGTGAGTGCGCAAGCTATCATGTTCTTAGCTTTGGCATTTAGGGAGATTCCCCGCTTGTCTGTTACATTGTAATCAGGGCCTTTCTTTGGAGTTCCATCTTCGTTTTTGGGAATGTAAGGTCCTGTTGCGATGATATCCCACAGGTCATAGTCTGTAGCGATCAGGAATTCCTTCATGCGATTTTTCCATATGGCGTAGTTTGTTCCGTCGAAGAGTGGTGGCCTGGAATGGGATTGTCCCTCTGCAAAAACATCAAAACTCGAAGAAGCCATTAGATCTTTAACTCAGGCTTGTTAGGCCCGTCGTTTGAGTAACCTGGCTCTGATACCAAATGAAGATATAAATGTGCCTAAGAGGGGGGGTGAATTAGGCCTATAGAAATTTTTGCTTCTTTTCACAAATACTAAGTGTGGTGACTTAGATATGCCTACTGATGTTTGTGACGAGTGCCTGATATATCCTAGTAACGTCGGATGTGCGTCGGGTCTGTCTCACAGCGATAAAGAAATAACTGAAAAGTAAATGCGAGACAGGATTTTTATAGAGGTTATATCCCCAACTGGGGTTTACTCCTCTCCTTGGGATTTTCTTCCCAAGAGTTTAACCAATCACTATAATGCACCGTAGCTGGATACAAAACTGATTGGTTAGCCCAATACACAACCGAAACAAGTCGAAACACTAGTCACTACTAGGTTACCACACGCCGAGTTTCGTTCCTCGGAATCTCCTTGATCCCGACAGACACAGCTCGCTACCGAAGGGCCCCCGGACTTGTCCTTCCCTTCACGTGTGCGTAAGCGTCGACCTTGCCTCCTTGGTATCGCTCACGTCCGAAGACAACACGTCCGAAGACAGAATATATGGCAGGGGATGATGGAATATCTGATGAATCACTCGCTCAGTGATGGATAGGCAAGTTAAAGTTCGGGTAGGCAGAAAGCTATCGCAAGTGACTGGCTCAGGAATATCTTAGTATCTCTCTGCTCAAAAATCTCTCGTAGACTTAAATACGCAAGTTCTCTGTTCTGTGTTTCTGTACTTCGAAAATCTTAAGTGCAGCTCATATAAATTCTTTTCTAATAGCACTTCACATGGAAAGTCATATCAAACAATAATCACCAAATCAAGCATAGTTTCCATGTAGCTTTCGAGTCAATCATACCATATAAATCATGCTTCTAATAAATCGTCACAACGGTCATATAGCACATTAAAGCATGATTATATTCCATATAGAGCTCAATTTTCGTACTCAAGCAATTTCAATCATTTCGCATATATTTTCCATATCGAAATTGTCCATAAGTGATTCCCTGCTATCAGTTCCTAGTAACGAGTTTTTTAGATTTACTTTCCAAGTATGGCATGCAAGATAGCAATTCATCAACACGTTTTCCATGTACAGCTCATATCATTTAATCGATATATTTACCATGTTTAGCACATAAATCAGATCAGAGCTTACATAAAACGATTTATCACATCATGGCACGACTTTCCTTATTTCAGAGATCACATCCGTTTATAGCACATATCATATAAGATCACTTTATCCATAATCAAATCAAATCTTTCCTAAATATAATAATCCAATCAGCACAAGGAAAGATATCAATTTAATATTTAGCATTTAATTCAGTGCAAGACAAGCAAGGATCATACATATGATTTTCGTCCAGGAATAAACTGGTATCAACGGATATATCACTTTCCATATATAAACAGCATATTTTCCATATATAGCTCAGTAGGATATCTCATGCATTATTTCCATATATAGCACAGAACGATATATCCTATCTCATGGACTGTCTATAACATGCGATCACATAGTTCCATCGAATCATCACAAAATCACACGCAATTCAAATATTCAACACTTTAACAATTTTCATCTCATTTGCAATGCATGGTTGAACATTCTCATGAATTTAGACATTTTATTTTTCCCAAATCGAATTGCTTATTTTATAGACCTAATGTCATCACAATTACATCGTTCATCAAAACTCTCTAACATATATGGACCAAAAAGGTCAACATCTCTCTCTCTCTCTCTCTCTCTCTCTCTCTCTCTCTCTCTCTCAACTCATGGGAGCTTATTTGGATTACCTTTCAGGCCTTTGTCGAAAACTGTGAGGTTCAACGTTCTTAAGGTGATTCCAGCTGGTTCTTCTGGGCGTGGTAAGAAGGCGTTTACAGGGATGTGATTCTGTTTCGAAGTTTATGCTCCATTTCAGCTGTAGTACTTACTTGCTGAGGTTCCAATGTTTTGTTTGGTAGATTAATACTGAGATGCTGCTTTATGACTGGTAAAACCTGTCCGTGTTCTTCAATAACTACTGCGTCGTGATTGATTCCTAATTATTATAAAGATGAATCGTAGTCTTTTCTTTTGATTGATGATCTCTGATACGTTCATTACGTTTTTATTCCTCTACTATGAGTTCTTATTAACATACAACACAATGCATGCACTTTGATGTAAACTCATTCCTTGCAAACCCTATCAGTCGCATGTCATGCAAGAAAAAACAATCCCATGCGATTCGTATGTATAACTGTAAATGGGGCAACTGCTGCTTTTTGTCTTGTTGCTTTCATATTTATGTTGGGTATACTCGATGATAGTGAAAGGAGAATAAAGCCAATTGTTTTCCAAGCAGAAGTAAGGTTTCAATCGTTGGTTTGGTTGTGTACTAGAAACGCCTTTACGTAATTCAAGTGGGAGGATATGGTATTATTCTTGTACTCTAATACAATGATTAATGTATTTTTGGTTCCTACAAACAATACACACGAAGAGACCATTCGCAAACTCGTAATCCAGTTATTATTGATTTAATGATCTTCAACGATGACTTATTTCTCATCCTTTTGTATAAATTTTGCCCATGATAAATCCGGCAAAATCAAAAAACAACAGCGCACTGTAAAAGAAAAAAGAAAAGGAAGCCAACTCACCCTCCCTCTCTATTACCTAAAAGGACTGAACTGAAACTAACTCAAAATTGCTATAAAAAAAAAAAAGTAAATCTCCGATCAGCATATGGAATGTCGATCAACGTAGTTGCTAGACCCATCTCCCACCCCATTTGCCACGTTGTAATGATGGTGCTGATCGTGGTGGTTGTAGCTGTGGTGGTGGTGGTGGTACTGCTGCCGGCGGTAGTGGTGGTGCTGTTCATATCCATTGCCGTCCATCGACGACGGCGAAGAAGAAGATAGATCCTTTTGCCTCCTAAGCTCCATCACTTTCCTATGCGAATTCGAATGCTTCGTGGGCACATAAGTCGGGCTAGCCAACGGCCTGTATTCGGGTACCAGCCGACCCGACTTGTACCTACTCGCAATTAATAAATGTACAACCCATTATTGCATTGCAAGTCACGGAAAAAAAAATCAGTTTTTTTTATCGTCCTAATTAATGTTATATGTAGCTATTGATTGAGATACATGAGAGCACCTGACACCACAGGCGTTGCATAGTGTCTTTGGGCCGGTGGGCCCACTCCTCCACTGAGGCGTCGAATCGGCGGAGCAGTGGGCGCACTTCCTTCCCTCGGCGTTATCCCTCACCTTCTTTCTTGGCTTGTTGGAAGTCGCCGGCGGCCGATCTCCTCCTCCTCCGACGACCTCGGACGACGTGGTGGCTGCTGCTGGGACGACCATCATTTCGAGGGTCGGGTCAGATTCTAGGATTGGGTTGTAGGGTGGGACGTCGGTGGTGGTGGATCCTTGGGATAATAATGGGTCGCAGCTGCTCATTCCCTTGATGAGTTGTAGGTTTTCGAGCTCTTCGTTGGAGAAAATCTCCTCCCCTAATAAAATGGCCGACATCTCAAGGCTCTCGAGACTGTCATTCTGCAAATTATTCCGACGTTAATCAGCAAGATTTCAGAGCGAGGGATTGTAATCTAATGGGGAAGAAATATTATAAGCTTTACGGGGACACATAGTTGGCCGGAGAAATCGTGGGAGAAGTCAAGGAGCCCCTCGGCGGCGGAACCAAAGCTTCCTCCTCCTCCATTGCTGTACGGAGGCGGCGGGGGCGGCGGCACGGTGGTGGTGTCGTCGAAGGCGTCGAGGAGGCCGCCGTAATCCATGATTGAGAAGCTGTCGTCGGTGTTCATTTGCTGTAGCAGTAGGCGCTGCTGCTGCTTATTACAGTGGTTTGCTATTTATTTATTACAACAACTGTAATAGTTTAAGTCGACAACTGATACCATTACCAACATATGCTGCGTAGGAGGAGTTTATATGTAAGAGTGTTAGTACTGAGTGAAGTACACACCGTTGAGAAGTCTTGATGGCTGAGAGGGTAAATAGGGTTGAATATTCCTCATTATTCCCTTTGTACTTTGTTCATACCTTTATCATAATATTATTCGCTGGGGAGAAAATATTCAAAAACCTTATCTACCCCCCTATTGGTTCTCCAGGCCTCACGTATAACCGCTCCTTCGAATTAATGTCGTCATTTTCTCGTTATTACTTACTAGTATATTTTTTTATTATTACTATCATTATTATTACCATTCCCTTGGCACGAAAGTAGGCACTCGACACGTACATTAAGAGCGGTTATAAGTCTTAAGCTACTTGTTCGTCTCTCTTTTTTGTTGAATTTATTGCATGAAATGATATCCACGGAAAATTGGGAGCACCCCACCCATTTTACAGTTTCTTGCATTTTCAAAAAAGAAAATCGAAGTTAACTACATGTTTCTTTTGTCACGAGATACTATGATTAATAAAATACTACAGATGAATAAATGTTAGTTCCTAGAGTAGGCGAAAGAGAAGCATAATATATACATATATACACATAGAGGAATTTTATGGTACTCACATTTTATGGTTGAGCACCTTATGTGAGCATCTGTTGAGGTGGCACCGTTTCGTGCCATTTCAACATCCCACATCGACATATAAGGTTATGTCGTCTTAATTAACACATTCTAGGTGTCATTAATCCACATTTCGGGTGCTGATGTGACATATTAACGTCTCCATAATACATGATACGTGTCAATGAAATTTATTGCAATAATATGCAACATCATCATCCGAAATGTCGATTAATAGCACCTATACAAGGTGTCAATTAAGACGACATAACCTTATATGTCGATGTGGGTTGTTGACAATGACATGGCACGAAACGGTGCCACATCAACAGGCAGGGCCGATTTTTCAAAATTTTGTGGCCCTGTTTATATAGTATTGGTGGCCCGAACTTGAAATAAATAAATATAAATTTAATATTTATATTATTTTTTAAGGCCCATATTTGTTAGTTATGGAAGGCCATTAAATATTAATTTTAAAATACAATTTGGCCCTAAAATGGCCCTTAAAATTTGCGCCATGCGCAACGAGCCTGGTTGCACCGGCCCAAATCTGGTCTGTCAACAGGTGCCCACTATATGTATATGTATATATATATATATACAATCTTGGGAAAAGTTTGTTCTGACGTAAAAAAAAAAAATAGACAAACGAGTCCATGATTTAGGAAAACGATACACACTAGTATATGAGAAAGAAACCCTAGCAGCGCTCCTATATATACATCCAAAATACCAACTGTTACAATATATAATAAGATACCAGACTAGTTTATTCATGAAGACTAACGATTACGAGGTTAATAACTAGTTTTACTTCTTTCGACATGTAACTAAATATACGATTTTAGCATGGTGTTATATTATTATCTCCCCGCTTATTCGTAATGGAAGGCATACAACTCGAACTCGTAATAATCTTCTGATCACCAACTTTGTCTTCCCTACTGCTTAAAGACTTAGTCCTACTCTTCCTCAACACTTCTCTCATGGCTTCGGCTTGCAATAACACGGGGTAAGCACGCCCTAACCTATTGAACTTAGCACAAGCGCTAACATGTGAGTTCAATGCTTCCTCTCTCTTTCCGCCGTTTTTCTCCATCTCTTGTTTCACCGCCAACGAACAGATCCCACATATCATTTTCCCGCTGTATTTTTCGCGTATTTCCTTCACGTATCTTGGGGTGCACTCTTCGGACATACCACAGCACTCGCATTTCACATCCTCCGTCGTCAAAGGTAATAAAAGCTGGTCGTCGCCGGGTTTTCTCGAATTTAGGGTTTCTTGTTCGAGAAAAGAGTCGATCATGGGCTTATTTGGATGGTTTTTCGTTGTGTCGCTTTTATTGAATCCTTGGAGCAATGTGGAGTCTCTACTATGGGGTGCCATAATACTTTCAAGCTCGATAGACATATTATAATGAAGAGGAGGACAATGTGGAAAAAGGTTAATATGTAATGTATGTATGTACTTGCTAGAAGTATTAATGAAGCGCAACTGCTGTTTTTATTTTATTCTTACCAGCATGTGAGCTGAGGTTACTACTGCAATATATAGACAGGTGTGTGTTCATGGATTGAGACGACGGTTATGAGAAACAGCTAGAGCATTCATGAAGATTATTATGCGATGTTAGTTGTTCTCATGTGCCTTTTCCTTTAATGATGTTAAAGAAGAAAAAAGAAAGTTGCTTTGATGAGTTTCAATGAAAGAGATCACATGATTCTTGACGTAATAACGTAACCTAAACCAGCCGTTTATATTCTCGTTCATTCTGTATGGTTCCGACTTAAGTATTTTTTTGTCCAAATGACGTCTTTAACTCAGAAGCAGGTTTGATATTTAGAAAATTACACATTCAACACAATCATAACCAAAGATTTAGGACATGGGATGAAACAAAAACATCATAAGACTACAACAACCTCTTGCAGAATACGAGTGGATAGGTAAAAAAAAAGAGAGAAAAAGAAAACTACGTACAAATCTGGGCAGGCAACAAGTGAATTTTGCAACCAAGAGCAGATCTAAAATTACCCTGAAAGGCAGCTGTTGCATATTTCATATTCATAAGCATTTGGCGGCAGTAATCATACAATGAAACACGAGAAACAACAACATTTTGATCATATCTCATACTCTCTAAATCCATGTTTTCGCACAAAAGGATTTGATGGATACCTCAAGATACAGTTCTACCGTAGCACATGGACGCAATGTAAAGATTCTTGGCCCATTTCTCCTGTAAGAAGGGTAACAGAACAGCAACTCTTAACAACAAAAATCAAACTGGCTAAAACAAAGAACATAAAATAGCGAATGATCTTCCTAATAATTTAAACCTTGACGTGTGCACTAGGAAAAGCAGTGGTTCGAAGGGTCTCTTGCGTTTCGTCCGAGGGCTTTCTTCTCGGGATGCTTAGGACGAGTGCAGCTTGATCCCATGTAGCCGCGGTCGACGTGATGCGATACCCAGCATCCCACCTCTTATGAATCCCTTCGCTAGGGTAAAGAAAGTCTAATTCCACCACCTGAATCATGGAAATGTAATCATATTATCTGCATTATTTTACTTATAGGAAGTAAATAAATAAATGGCAGTGTCTTCATTTCAACAAACCTGCTCGGAAAATCCAGCTCCACGAGACATTACAATAGCCCATCTGCTTCCTGCAGTAGCCATTGAAGTGACATAGAATCCCTCTCTCCATTTCTTGTTAATCCACTTAAATGGGAACGATTCGCTAACTTTATAAGATTGTTGTAGATACGGAGTACCTGAAAATGAAAGCTAGCTAAGGTCATTCTGCAAGCTAATATGAAAACATCACGTAGTGTTTTGCAAAAAGATGAACTTCAAATACCCTAACCTGTGGACATTACAACCAATGAGCTACCATTGTTCGTCTCTGCGATTGCACTGATGTAATAGTTTTTCTCCCACTGTTCCATAATCCATTCCTGCAATTAAACACAAAAGTAAAACTAAAAGGTGCTAAAACGCCCAAGACAGATTCAAGTCAAGTTCATGACTTGTAGAAAATGTATATAACAGGCAGACTAATTTTCACAAAAGCGATGAGTAAGAGATGAACCTAACACCTTGTTAAGGAAATGAGGCGACAGTTCGTATACTTGGGAACTAAATCCAGTTCCAGCATCCATAATTATGGCCCACAGGTTGGATGAAGATGCCACACAGCTAATGAATAAGCCATCCTCATTCCCTTTGTCAATATGCTGAGCTAATCTGTTATCTGCCACGTTGTAGTGGTATCTACACCAAAAAAAATATGGTTGGCTATCTTAAACTAAATTAAACACACAGAGAAACTTACAGGAATACAACACATCTACCTTTGCTTCATCGGTCTTCGAGCATTATACACGCTGATCCATTGTGTAGCTGGCATTCCCATTCTGACTTTTTTCTTAGGTTGCTCATCCTCGTCCTCATCGAGCAGAAGCCGCCCTCTTTTATGCCCCACTTGGTATATAAGCTTCACAGGGTAACAAATTATTCACAGGAATAAGATCAAACTTCAATGAATTAGATCTCATAAGCAAATTCAATATGGGACACGGAAATTGAGGCAGTTACCTTCTGGGCACCCTCAGTATTGATGGGCCTAATATCTGGATTTGGACCAACGATGCCATCAAAGAGTGAAACATATTTTGCATAGTTAGGCTCCTCATCAAACTTCAAATTAACAACATATTCCACAAAATGCTTAAAAGGCGCAGGACAGAAGCAACATAGAGATTCTGGAGAAGTTGCCATCTTCTTCTTGCAGACAAGGAAACCTTTATTTTCACCCTATAAAACATATATATATATATATATATATATATACATATATATGAAGTGTTAATGAAATAAATAGAGATGAACATCTCAGAAGATCCGTAACAAACCAACCTGATAACCTTGCCAAGGAAGTCGTCCACGGAGAAGAAACACTAGCGTATATGCAAGGGACTCTAAGTCATCCCTACGGCTGCCAGTTCTTCCCAGTGTTATCGATGGCGGATGGCGGCGCATGGCGGAAAGCCAAAAATCCGCCATACTCCTATGGCGGATGGCGTAGCGGAAAATGGCGGAAGCCATGGCGGACCTAAAAATATATGCATATTTTATATATAGCAATGTAAACAATACCTTAAACATTCCAATAGTTGATTTTAAAGACATTAGTTTCACAAAATAGCAAATAACCTTCAAGAGGTTCAAAACGAACATACACATGAAAAGTAGAAAACACAAAGTCTAAGCATCATCCTCCTCATCGACCCCAACATAATCATTTTCTATATTATCATTAGCTAATGGAGCATGTCCCTCTTCCTCCTCCTTTTCAGATTCCTCAAATTCACCAAACTCTTCTTCTTCGGATTCTTCATCTCGATCTTCAAACTCCACCTCATCTTCATCTACAAGCATTCTTTCTTTCCCTTTTCCTTTCGAAGCTCGTTTCTTCGAGGACACTTCAAGCACATCGCTACATCTCCTCGCTTTCCCATCAAGTGATTCTTGGCTCTAGTAATTCCCCCTTTCATTGTTTTCTGACAGTAATTACAAACAACGGTGTTTGTATCTCTTTCATTTGGCGCGTGGCAAAATCTCCACCCAATATCATTTTTATTTGTTGATTTAGAACTACCCTTGGAAGAAATCCCGTCTGCCATTTATCTGATTCAATAAACAAGTAATTTTGGCATCAAATAAAATTATCATTCCCATTGCAAGAACAAAGTAGAAATATAGCACCCTCACAATCTCAAATCATTCATAAGACATAAGCTCAATTCACAACAAAAGATCGGCAAATCAAATAATCAACGCGACAGAAAAAAAAAATTCAGAAAAAAACAGCTGAAAACGCCACTTACAGTGCTCGCCGCGGCTGGGTGGACGCTGGGAGGGCCGGTTCGGGACGCGTCGGCACGAGTCGGCACTGGGAAGGTCGGCGAGGGGCTGGGTCGGCGAGGTGTCACCGCAGATGGGTGAATTTCACAGAGGCAAAGAGGGTTTAGTCGTTTGGTCTATCTTGTTTTTACTGTTATTTTTTTTCTTTTAATTTAATTTACAATTCAATTTTTGAAGTTGGGCAAAACTTTATTATTAGTAATTGGGCTGCCTGAATCGACAACCCACTAAATACAGCCCAAATTCATTGAAAAATAAAATTTACAGCCCATAGAAAACCCTACATCCGCCATTTCACGCAACAGCCGCCATATCCTTTACGCCGCCATGACCATGGCGGCCGCCATGTCGCCGCCATGAAAACCCGCCAGAAATCGGCCACTGCAAGGCGGGCATGCTAAAATCCGCCACGCCATCCCGCCATGGCGCCGCCATGGCGGGAATTTGACAACACTGGTTCTTCCAAGATGTGCATGCACACTGGCATAGCGAACAGTGCCTCTGCATATCCAAAATAGACTTAGCATTAGAATGCAGAACGAAACAGAACCATATGATACTGGAAACATGAAGGAGTAAGAAATTGTCAGGCTGATGTCACCTAAAGACATCAGGTCGTTGATCATACTCCACGTGCAGGCCAGTGGAATTATCTCGCCACCTGGTGGCTGCATTTTGCATAGAAGGGTTAGGAATAAGAACAACATTACCTATAGAAGTTTTCACTCTAGTTATGCCAAAGATTGTACCTAATCCAAGATCAACCAGAAATAGTCTTTTCTCATCGGGCGTTCCCGGTGGTCCAAGTAAAAAGTTCTCTGGTTTCACATCACCATGAACATATCTGCATGATGGACATAGTCGAATGGTTTGTCATGCAATAATGGTGTTTGCAATACAAAAAACTAGACATAGAACATTAGAAATAAAATTCCAGATCAAGAACTAATGTTTGAGAGGAGCAAAAGTAAATTGAGATGTACCCTCTAGAGTGTAACTTCTCCAAAATGGAAATAGCCTCAATTGCAATACATGCCACCATTTCTACGGACATTCTGCAACAACAAGAACGTAGGATATATGATTCATTAACTCATACAGAAAATAGAAATAAAATTGACATTGTGGGTTTGCAAAAAGGAGACGTACGTGTGGGAATTATTGTTCCACACATCCCATAAACTAGGACCGAGAATATCCATGACCTGAAATTTTTTAAAGCATTGTTTCATTCAATGAGGTAAATGAAAGAACAAGAACATAAACAAACTTTACAAGAGATATTGTGCACCATTATATAATAATCATTCTGACGTCCTTTGTAATGCACACGAGGTATGCCATGACTGCCCCCAAGTGTGCTATAAAGTAAAACACAACATCACAATAAGCTCAGGTTTTGATCAAACAAAGAAAAGGGTATTTAGAAAAGCAGAAAGCATAGAAAATGACCCACCTGTAGACTTGCCATTATATGGAGGCCCATAATTACATCCTTTGCTGGTCCGATGTTCGAATTTCAGAGCAACCTGCAATAACAATTCTGCACCTAAGAATATAGATCCAAATGGACACGAGCACCAATACCAGTTATATACCTCAACAGCTCCTGGGCCTGTTCTTTCATTTGGATTTGGGGGGTTGATTCGGCGACCTAAATATACTTGTCCAAATCCTCCTTTTCCTAGTTTCCTATCAACTCGATAGGTAGGAGAACCACCTACCCGAACCTATTAAAAACGAAATGAATAACTCAATTGAATATAACACTATTACTTTATTGAACAGTACACAATCTACTCAGAAGTGGCCACTCCTTATCATTGTTTTGGCGGATTTTCTTTTCCATTGTCGTTATTCTGTCTGCACATAACGTTTTTCGTTCCATTTTGACTACTGGCTAACCACTATTCTACTTATGGTCTTTTAGTTGTTGCTCGGTTGTTGTCTGTCACCGTCATTCGGTTTTTTCTGTTTGTTGTCGTCATTTCACTCAGTTTGTTGCTGACTCTGACTGCTATCTCAACGCAAAACCCCCGAGCTAGATAAAACTTTATTTCAAGGTATAAAACTTTCAACTTTCCAAAAAAGGCCTTAAAGAATAAGCTCTGCACAAACGAAATCATTGACAACTGACAGAGACATTTAAAGCTAAAATTACCCCCAAGCTGAGATTAGCAAATATCTACTAATGGACAATTTTATAGTTGTGTGAGCTAAATCACACATAATATCTTGTAAGCTGCAACATTGCAAGCATTGTACCCACCCAACCTAGATATTACATCCAACTATCAAATCTTTGACACCAAAACAATCATAAATCAGAAGGACACAAGCACGGGTTGACACAAACAAACTTAAAAAACGCTCTCAGCGCTCCACACCAAAGAGAAGTCATACGATAATGAGAACAATCATATAAAAACGTAAAATCTAATAACTAATTTGAACAAAAATAAAGGTGGTTACCCTTTCAGGGAGAGGAGCAGTACCGCCCTCATCCTCGGCTGCCAAACCTTTATCGCTTCCTTTTCCACCGCTATCTCGCTCGTCCATCTCAAGTCTTCAATCTTGTTTATTCTTTCTAACTTTTCCTTCTCATCAACAAAAGTCCCCCCACTAAAGGAGTTCGGCTCAGTCAAGCCAACAACGTACTCTTCCCCATCATGCAACACCACCACCACAGAAACTGAAAAGTCCGCAGATAAAAAAAATGATAACTTTGGATGAAAAACAAAAACAGCTGGTCCAAATAGGAGCAACTGTTCTTGAGGATTATTTTTCCTCTTCTGTCAGTCTGTACAACAAATCTGGAGTTTACGGATCGTATATGCGGCGATTACAGTGAACTGATTCCTCGATGAGAGAGATCTAGGGTTGAGGATTTGGGGGGAAATGAAAATGCAATGGTGAAAGAAAACTTTTTGTGAGAAGAGAATTGTGGGCAACTACCAAGACAATGTGGATTTTTCTTTTTTTCTTTTGTTCTCTAATCCTCTTTTCATTTCCCTTTTTTTTCTACGTTTCGTATGCAAGACAAGCCTCGAAAATGTGATGAAAAATAATTACAAATCGATTTTTTTATGTTTGGTTATGTAGACGAAGCCCGTGGAAAATAAAAAAGCCCATACTTACGAAACGGGCACTTGTATAATTTATTTCGTATGGACCCCTATGATTAATTTATCTTGGATTTTCCATTACTGTTTTTTTCTTAGGCATGGAACTTTCTATTAAATGGGTTACCAAAGTATCCCACCTAAAGGTGTAAATGGCCCGGAACAGGCCAAGCACGCGGGCTCAAGGTGGCGTGCGGGCCAGACACGGGCCGGGCGTAAAAATGTATTTAAGTTAAATATAAGAACAAGAGCTATATTAGCGAATAAATATATGGGCCCGCAGGTCGTGCTTGCCAGTCAGCTACGGGCCAAACATGCGGGCCTTGTGCCGGGCCAGGCCAAAAAAATAATATGGTGAACGTTCAAAGCACGCGGCCTCGTGCCGGGCCAGGCCAAAAAATAATATGATGAAAGTTCGAAGCACGCGGCCCGTGAAGCGACTCACGAGCGGGATCGTGCCTGGCCCGTGCCCAGCTTTAATCCCACCCAATCTTACTATAGACTAATCCATCGGGGTGGGCTTACGCGACACAAACCCGGCGGAGACTTAATTGCGCTGCATACTTCGCTAGTGAGACTAATCTCTGAGGCCAGATGAATACGTCTTAAATTCACCATAGTCATGAGATAAGACCCCTGGAATTACTCAAGAAATTGTGGGTGGGGATTTCCATCCCACGACCTGAAAAACATTGAATGTTTGAATTTCTCTGAACATCAAACGGTGACGTATAGTTTGTCTGATTGATTTCGTCGTGCTTTCTGTTAGGCCTGTTCAGATAAATGGGCCTATTTAACATATTGGGCCGCATATAAACACATTTTCTTTTTTTTCGCTTTTATAAATATGTCTTACAAGAAACCAATACTTGAGCACTATACTACATGGGGTACAGAACTTAAGTAACTGTGTAATTAAGATGCATTTTAAGCTTGTGTCCCTTCTGTCTGGGTCTTCTGTAAATGCTATTTGAACTAAACGACCAATTTCCGATTGGTCACATACATACACTGATTACTACTACATGGTCATTCATTGCAAATGCTGCAAAGATTGACAGAAAAATGCCTATGGTTTTAAGATAATTGCAAAGATTTGAGATCAGCATTCTGCACAATCCATGGATGCTCCAAGAGTTTGTCAAGTGGCAGGCGTTTAGAGGAATCCTTCACAAGCATCTGGCCACCATTTTCGTATCAGATGAGAGGAATGGAAGAAAATAATACATGTAAAATCCTAGGACGAAGGTTTAATGATAAGTTACTTATGCACAGGCCTATACAACTAAAAAAATTATGTACCTGGCTGATGAGATCTTTTGCAGCTGATGAGACGATAGGTCTGGGAGGAAATTTTAGGTCCACCTGGATAATCCTGCACACACCATTTTAGTTCTCTATCGAGGGAATCCACACTCATACATATGCCATACATTTGGATTAAGATAATATTTACGTATACCACACCTTCTATAAGTGTCTTTATGCTCTTTTGCTTCGAAGGGAGGTACACCATAAAGAAATTCATAGCACAGGACACCAAGACTCCATATATCTACGTTAGCGTCGTGCTCCACACTCTCCACTAGATGGAGTTAAGAGACAAGTTCACTATTAGTAGATCTGCTTTTATATAATGGAAGACAAAATTATAAGTCATCTTAAATGTGCATACCCATCTCAGGAGGAAGATAGTCTAAGGTGCCGCACATAGTCTTCCTACGGTTGAACGTGTGGACTGACCAACCAAAATCTGCTATCTTAAGTTCACCCTGCCAATTTGCAAACAAGAATCTGATAAAGCTTGATGATATTTTGCTTGCAAATCAAAATGCGAAACCTTAGAATTACCTGTGCTCCAACCAAAAGGTTCTCTGGCTTGATGTCTCTGTGTATTACGTGCTTTCCATGACAATATATGAGTGCTCGAGATAAGGATGCTATGTACTGTTTTGCGTCCCATAAACACACATATAACCATAATTTTGTCATTAAATCAGCTCAAATGTGAAGATCATACATTAATGGCAGAATCTTAAGCTAAATGTGATGGGCACGAGAAGGAGACTCTAGATGTAGTGATCAGTTTACTCACTGTGGCAGAGCGTCTCTCACTGAAATGTTTGCACTTTTGAAGTTCTTTATAGAGCTCTCCCTTGTGTGCATATTCCAGAATCAAATATACTCTTTTCTGTAATTCAACCTCAAAGATTATTTCAATATAAACTTTTTTACTAATTCACATGTTAATGAGAAAAGCGTCGTGCCTGGTCATAGAAGTATCCATATAATCGTAAAATGTTTGGGTGTCGAAGATGGCTCTGTATCTCAACCTCACGCCTCAGCTGATGTTCAACCTGAGACTCTTTCAACTGGCTTTTAAACAGCACCTTTAATGCTACAACGTGATTGCTCTGTTAAAGAAAGAGAGTTTCATGTTTACAAACAGCAAATAGTCCCAAATAAGCTTTGCCAATGTGCCAACACAGCTCAATTTCTAAGTTTTGACCAATCAATTTACAAAATTATTTACCACTGACCTTCTTTTCTCTTGCAAGATATACATGTCCAAACTTTCCTCTGCCGAGAGCCCTCCCAATGTCAAAATCACTTAAAGTCCACCTCTTCTGCTCCGCTGCTGTCCTCCCCGAAGAAGCCTACAGACAAGTAAATCGTAAGTATCAGAAGCCATGAAACTGAAACTAGAGATAATGTCAATGCTAAAAGAACTAGGATAAAGTTGAAAACTAGTTAATAACTATCAACTGATCCTACCAACAACTTGAAATTCCATGCATTATTGAATTAATAACACTGAAGCTATTTTTTCCGTCGAACAAAGGCAATTGAGAATGTCGACAAATGATATTGAAATTAAAGCTCCAAACGGCCATGGATGGTTACCTTAGCTTACATCATATGAAAATCTGTAATCAAATATCAAATTAGTTGACTTATATAATCGTTCAACACTTTAATCGGACGAAAACTAGCATACTGTGATGCAAGAAGCACATGAAGGAAGCGATTCAGAAAACACCCAACCCTCAGATTATTATAAACACCTATTAAGAATTCAACATCAAAGACGGATGCTAAGATTACCTTGTGGTGATCTAGCTGGAACTCCATCCTTGCGGCGGCCGTGATCTCCCCAAAATCGACGGACGTGCGTGCGTGTGAATTTTTTTGTGAACGATGTCTTGGATTTGAAATAGAAAGACAGCATAGAATAAATATATGGCTCGAGGAACGTTCCCCAACGGTCGTATTTGTCCGCCACGTGGCTTCTATTACATTTCTTGTATTTTTTAGTAGGAAAATATTTTGGAAATTAATTTGTTATCCTCCATTGGTGGTTGGGCCCGAGATAGCCCAAATAAAGCCCAAAAGAATAGAGGGGGAAATATTATCTTCTTCAACAACCTCACCTCATCCATCCTCATCGGAGATCGATTATCTTATCTATCAATGGGAAGCCAAGCCGTTCAGCTCATGCTTAAAGCGACGCCGTTTCTCCGATGCAGGAAGTTTGTTGATGTAAGGAAACGGTTCTACGCTGTGAAGTCGAGCCTTGAGCCGCCTGATGTTGCAAAATTAGCCGATGCTGCTCGGATTTCTCTCACTCCTAAGGAGGTATCAAACATTTCTCCTGCATTTGTTCATCCATTCTTACCCATATATTTATTCATAATCTGTGCAGGTCGAGGAATTTGCTCCCAAAATCCAGCAAGTCGTCGACTGGTGCTCTCCTCTCTTCTCCTCTATAAGTAGTAGAGTGCTATTTGATTATCGATACCTTTGAATACAAGCTAAAAGATGCACACGTAACAAACAGGTTTGGGCAACTTCAGGCCGTTGACCTTGAGAGTATCGAACCAGCCTTGAGAGCTGGTATCTTACCTTACGCCATTGGTGTATTTAGATATGTGTTTATTTTAGGCATTATGATCAATATAGAACTCTGAATTTTAGTACTGTTTTGCTTTGGCTGTATCAGATACTGATGGAGGAGACAATTTGAGGGATGATGTCCCTGAATTATTTGATCATGGGTACAAATCTTGTTCTTTCGCCATCATAGTCTAGTCTGACGATGATCCATCTAAATTTCACTTTTTTTTTTCCGCTTTCTCCTCGCAGGGATGTTATTATAGCAGCTGTGCCTAATTATGAAGATCCCTACATCAAAGTTCCCAAAGTCTTGAACAAGGATGGCTAGTGTAAAATATATTTGGCACTGAATGATAGTGCCTTTCTATGAGAATTGTATCTTTGGATCCGCTATTTTATTCTTTTTCTTAATGCTGGATGATAGAAGAGATAAAGACAGCAACTTTCAGTCTGATTTCCGTTTCAGCATACTTTCTACCATGTAAAGTTAAGTTGGATACAGTCATTTGTTGGTGGATTCTGCAAATACTTTTATCATGATAATCTTGCGAAAAGTAAAAAGATAAAGGTTGTTAAGATAGTCAAAAAAAGCAAATAGAGGGTCTCAACTCACAAGAATCCAAAACGCAAATGCTGCTAGTTTTTGTTCTCATACCAAGTAGTAGTAGGAAGAATTTACTCATTAACTGATGGTGGTTTGGCATTGGCGGCAGTAGTTTCATTACTGGGTTGTGGGGTATCTGCTGCTGCTGCTGCCGCACCACTAGAGGCATCAGCAGCAGGGTAAGTGTTGTTGTATGGCTGCTGCTGCATTCCATATCCCCCACCTTGGCCATAATAATAACCCTGTGGATATTGAGGATAAGAAGAGTATCCACTCTGCTGTCCGTAAGAAGATTGAGAAGGATTTGGGCTCGCCGTCTTTTGCAGTTCTCCACCAGCTGCAGTTTGGCTGGCGTCTCCTTGATGTTGATGATAGCCACCATAGCCATCTTGCCCATACTGACCACCATAGTAGCCGTAAGATGTCACATCGGAAGTAGGAGGAGCACCACCACTTGTCTGCTGCTGCTGCTGCTGGTTGTAGTAGTCGTAGCTACCTCCTTGAGGAGGAGGAGCACCCCAACCAGACATGGCTTGCTGCGGAGGAGGAGGATAGCCTCCATAAGATGGTTGGCTCATATTGTACTGTTGAGAAGGTCCACCATATCCTCCGCCAGGCTGGGGGTACCCGTAACCAGACTGCTGCTGCACAGGTGGTGGTGCCCAGTTCCCCGATGGCCGTGGTGTTTGATATCCACCACCAGACGTGGATGGATTTCTCATACGATTCTGACAACAAAAAACATTCTTGTCACCAAACAAACCAACTGAAACTACCCAGGCACAACATTGAACCAAACCTAAAGCACTCATATATACACCGTGAACAGTACAATGTTGGAAGCAATGTATCACATCTACATCCAATTTGGGCCACTGCTGGGGATAGATAATATGCAATCAAACCTCATTTGCAAACCACAATATATCATCAATTCAGCCTTAATCGATGAAAACGGTATCCATAGGATAGTTTCATGAAGACAAAGATTGGCTACCTACATACCGCACTAGTGTAGTCTTTTTGTCGGATTACTCCCGCAAGCCTTCCTCCCTAGTCCAAGTTTATTGCGTACAAAGAAAATTGCAAAATGATACGCGGAAACTAACGATTAAAGAGAACGAACTACAGAGACGCTGAATATCAATCATATCAAGATTGGGCTTATTCTTAGGGTTAATCCAAGATGTAATCGTGCGGTGAAGTAATAATTAGCACACCTTCGTTTCGAAAGACTTTTAATTTAGTTAACCCCCATACCCCTAAATGTCCTAATCAAGATAACACTAATCAAGAATTAAAATATAAAGTACAATTCATAAAAGGCTCGGCGAAGATACACTTAACAACCAGGATACTGATACCCGTCCATATTAGAACAAATTTGTGTTGCTCAGTTACCTTAGTGAAGCTGATATATGCAGCAGATAGATGCCTCATGGAAACCACATGACCGGCAAACCAAGATATGAACCGACAAGTAAAGTTATAGTAGTACTTCAAGAAGACCAATCTCAGTTATACATAGTGTGATGTGCGATAGAGAGGGTGGTACGGATTATGTAATTCAATAAAAAAAATTATAGCACCAGCAGTTACTCTAGTAAGGCCCCATTATGCCAAGTGTTAATAACCTAGTATATTCAAACCAGATAATGGTTCTCCTTCTGAGAGAAACGAGAGCTTGAAACTTCATCAGGGGTTTTGACAGGTGCAAAAAATCTGCAAGCATCTTTACATACAAATAACAAATAGAGAGCATGCAAACATATACTCAACAATCAACAATATACAACAGAATCATTATATACTATGCACCCAAATCAAGTGATCTATTGGAAATTTAAAACAATAGTGACAGTTTATAACATTGAAGTAACCGCACACAGAAAAAAATATTATTTGGGCCATAACCCCTAAACAAACCTCACTGGTGACCTCGTAGACCATTTGTTTTGCAGCTTCAATCTGTTCAATTGTTCCATCAATTTGCACAGTCCTCTCTTTTGATGTATCGCCAGGAGGAAGACGGAGAGGGATAACCTAAAAGGCACATAGATGAACATAAATGCGATGTCGACACTGCCTCTGATGTCTTTCCTATGAAAATAAATTCCAGCAGGGCATCAACTACCAATCAGGAATGACTACAAACCTGAACACGAGCACCTGTACTTGCTTGAATGTTTCGAATGGTTTCCCCTCCCTTACCAATGACAAGTCCCACCTGAAAATTTCCAGAAAGGTTAATCGGACAGTAATGTAGCAACATTTTTATCCATAAATGAACATCACATCTACCTTGTTATTCGCAACTTTCATGACAAACTGCTCAGATCCAGGCAGTTGTCCAGAACCCCGCCGAGAAGTCATGCCAGAACCAGCTGCATCAGCCTATTGCAGATAATACAAAATGTTAGCTCCCGATTATTACGCATATCCCTCAATAGAGCGTCTAATTCCTAACAGACACACACCAGGTCGAAATCGAAGTCTATAAAATCTTTCTTACGTCAAAAAGTAAAACTGACAAAAAAAAGCTTTCAGGTAGACACTACCTCGGCAAGAACATCATTGACCAACTGCTCGGCCTTGGCTATCTGATCCGGAGTGCCACTGAGCTCGACATCTCTAGTAGCTAAATTTGGATCTGCATCCATATCTCTGGTAACCTGAATCTTGGCTCCTGACTGCATTTGGAGGTACTTAATGGTCTCACCACCTTTCCCGATAATGAGACCCACCCGTCCATTTGGTATCTCAATTCTCTTGGTTTGACTAATATAACCGTACTCTCCACCTTGGGACAGCTCACTGGGACCCATATCCAGAGAGTTATGACCAAAACCTGAAACCAAGTATCATTTAGAACAGTGCACAACACAAGGACAATAATTCGGAGTTCATACCACTAACATCATCAAGGCAATGCAATAGTCAGAGGCGCAATATTGAGAAAGCAAGAGAAGCTTAAAACAAACCACATTAGATACATGTACATGGACTAAATATTTAAAAAGCACAACCAAAGCTATAAAAATCACCACCTATTCTATCCTAGCAGCGAGAAAAGGGGTGTGACTCGATTCTCGGAACAAATCCACCAGAGAAAAATGTTAATTAGCACTTTTTGACTGAAAAGTGAATACGTATTCGGATATCCAATCCACATAAAGATAGAGACACCAGAAGAAAATATCACAACTGCAGGCCTTGGTCGCTGTTCAATTCAAATAATCTCCTTCAAAATTAGCTTCGGTCTTGGCCATATAAGCAGACACAATTGCACAAACGCAAAAGATATATACAATTACTACACATAAATCACGGGTTAAATTAATATGAATGAGACCAGCGGAACCTCAGCAGCTAAGAAAAGGAAATACCATAACTAGCTTCAGAAGAATCGAAACCTCCACCACCGTTCTCAACTCTCGCTTTCTTAAACGGATCCGATGTGTTCAAGAGCCTGGCGGCGATCTCCTGAGCCTTCTGTTTGGCGAGCTCGATTTCGTTCATCGGCGGGGGAGGAGCGGCTCTGTACCCCGCAGCATCCGGAGGCGGCGACGAGAATCCGGAGGGTCTTCGAGCAGGCGGAGGAGAATCCTCGTACTTGCGCTTGTTTGACCCGTATGCTAGTTCGTCTGCCATGTCTAAGGCCGAAGAGAGAAGGTATATAAGTTTACAAACCCCAGTCCCCAGCAGCTTCGCTAGCAAAAGATAGATGTGCCTTCCGTTGGCTTTTATGCTACGCGGACATCAGCTGTGTGTAAATTACAAAACGAGCCCTTGGGCCAACGCCTTTGTGGCCGACGTTTAACGGGCCTCGACTGTTATGTATTTATTGTTTTATAGCCCAAAGCCTTTGTGAGTGACACGTGATAATTATAACGCAACTCAACCGTCAACCAACCCTATACACACACACACACACACACACTACTGCTCAACACTCAACAGTAACCCAAGACACTGCATCAAGCCGCAGAAAGAAACTCAATTCAATCTTCACTTATTTAACATTTCTTTTTGTCCTCCTGGGTAAAATCTGTTGAGACCCTCTTTAATTACAGTTGCTGTTTCTTCAAGGTTCCCAACAGATTTCCCAGACTCGTTCCTTGCCATTTCTTTTATAGTTTTCTGTCCAAATCTATTACAAATCTCACTTGAATATAAACCTAAAACTCTCATCTCTTTGGTTGATTCGGGATTGGCTGTCGAGTTCCCACTTCGAACGAACTAACAACACTTCCCAACACTTCGAATATCTTTTGCTCCAGCTACTAATGCTACCCCTCCACTGCAGAACAACTCACATCTGCTCCAGACAACTGAGGCTATTAAGGCATTTCAGGCGAGCAATAATATCGGCAAAAGCAGGTCGAGCTACTGGATTCCTGGAGGAAAAAAAGGATTATCTAATATGGCCGCCGCTGCAATAGAAAGAGATCTCAGACCCCAAGTTATATACAGAAGTACCTATTCCAGCAGTCTGTTATTATTTGAGCGACCATTGGATCAACTGTGGGAGGAATATCGAGATGTCGGCCTTGGAATCCAACGGCTCCAACGACCTGCATTGAGTTCATCCCAGTCCATGGTACTTGGAGAGTTGACAGTTCCCACAATATCACTCCAAAGCTATATACATCCGATCTGCAGATTAAAAATTGATCAATCAATGAGAAATGGTGGGGATTATTTTTTTAAACAAAAGCCCATATCAAGTCAAGGTATTGATGCCGGCAAAATCACTAACTTCTCGTTGGATGGTTCATTCCTCAAAACCTCAGGTGCCATCCACTCAGCCTGCACATAGGATCTTAAAATGTCATGGGAAAAGAAAAAAGGTCCACAAAAGCAAGCAAAATCAGCTCTGAAGCCTTACGGTTCCAGCAGTCGACTTTGAAGATAGGAAAGTATGGTGCTGCAAACGTGACATCCCAAAATCGCAAACCTAACAGTAGCACAGTGTTCATAAAAACAAATATAATATCAGAATTTGTTTCAATAAGCATTCGATAGCATGACGGGGAAAGAACGGACCTTAACGGCCCAATTTTTGTCAACAAGGAGGTTTGGGGTTTTCAAATCACGATGTACAATGGTGGGATGACTAGAGTGCAAGTAGTTCATTCCCTTGGCCTGAAAGATTGAGGTAATAAAAATATGGTAATGCAACATTTTAACTAGGATACAAATGTCCAACCCATACCACATCCAGGGCCATTTGTATCCTCCTTTTATCATCAATTTTGTTGTTTTGCCGGTGCAGTAGCTTGAATAAACTTCCCCTGTCAGTCAAGAAGTGACAATAAGAAGCTGAAAACATAAAATTAGAATATCTTGAAATACCGAAGCTTCAAAATATAGTTTAAATTAAGGTTAACAGAGGGGTGAGTGCAATATATTGCATCGACTTCCATTCAGACTTTTCATTTCTAGCATGTAATGCATTCTTGACATGTATAGCCAAAATTTTAAATTTTGAAAAGAGAAACGATATGGAATTAGCAGCAGGATACAATAAGAGCATGCATGATCAAATAGAGACACGGAATGAAGCATTCCATTAACTCCAGGTTATGTATGAACCTTGGCAGAAACTCTGTCAATATAGACAAATTTGGAGGTCGAGTCACAGCTCCCATGAAAAGGACAATATTTGGATGTCTTAACCTTGACATTATCTCGATCTACATTAGGAAAATTACGCTGAAGTTAGTAACAGAAACAGATAACTAACATTTTTTGATTGGGAATTAAATAAATTAGACCAACCTCGCATTTAAACTGTGCAAGAGCGTCACTTGAAATATCTTGTTTTATGAACTTCTTCGCAGCTACCTCCTACCAAAAATCACAACAGTTGGATGATTAAGCGTAGATTTAAAATAGGTTGAACATGAAATGATGCATGTAAAAACTGTACTTCGTCAATTAGTAAATCAATGGACATACATATACTCAAGAATCCAAAACATAGCAGACGAATGTGACATTCAAACGTACTACCCACAAAAAGACAACTTACTGTGCCATTCCATTCAGCTCTGTAGACCTCACCATATGATCCTGAAAGATTTGTAAATAAGGTTTTCAGACAACAAGAAGATGGCACTATATGTTGCCAAAATCCACGGCTGCTTGATAGGTGTCCTCAATATACTTCACATATAAAACGGTGGGTATATTGCACCTTGAGAGGTAAATTAACTAGAAAAAAACGCAACGGCTTTGACTTAACAAAAGAGTAAATAAAACCCAAGGCTTGCATTGTAACAGACAAAATTCCAAAAACCACCAGAAAGACATAAAATGCTTGACTGTTACCTATACCAATGCGTTCACCAATTTTGAGATCCTCCCATAAGATTTCAGCGACCTTACTGAAAACGGAATCATGCATATTTTGGATCACATCAGCATTGGAGTGGACAGGATGCGCCATTTTCATATCTTCTCTAACTCTAGAAAAATTCACAAGTTCACTGCTAAAGCCATTATCGGTGTCTCGAATAACTACAGCTCTATCTCCTCGGTCAGGTAACAACAATCCAGCTCTATCTCCTTTGTCACGTGCTGCAGCAATACCCATGCTTACTGTATCTGAACCGAAACATTGGTCACAGCTAGGAAACTCGGTGGGAATCAGGGTTCCCGGAGCACCCATTAGATCAATAATGAACTCACTGTATCAATTCAAAAAGTATGATAATCAGTAACAGTACCAGGAATTCATTACCTGAAACAACCATCTAGCATGTGACCACGGTTTGGTACCAGGATCAAAACAAATCTTTTATGCACATAACATGGAGCTTAGACAACGAAAAATAAGATGTTACCTCCCATCCAATTTTATCAAGTTGACAGCACCTTCATCCGTCCCAGTATAATAACTTCCTTTAACTAGCTTGCATGCAAGGTTGATCCTATCGGCGAGTACCTAGAAGCCAGAAACTTTATGATTTCTGTTTACTATCAGAGACAGCTCAATTGACCACTAAAAGTTAAATCAAAACCTCAGGTATCACAAATAAGCAACCACGGAACACTAAATTTTCATAGATTTATAGGAAAATCATAACAAAATTTGACTGCTTCATATGTATCCCAAACATAATGAAGAGGGGGTTTTCCACGGGATTGATCAAGAACTGAACAAGGTAAAATTACAAATTCGGGCAATTGGTGTATGCATAATAAATATAAATTAGGAACATGACAGTTTGAAACCTTAAATAGCAAGGCCCTCTGACGTGAGTGCCCAACATCGAGATAACCAAGAGGAAGGGTGACTGTGTTGAAGTGGATTCTTAGCCCATTATTTCTCGCCCTGCACTTCTGGAACATATCTTCGACATTACAAACAGGACCTCCCATTCTATCAACAACAAGGTTGGCAATCTTTTCGACAAGGAAACTTGTATTCAGACCTCCATTTAGGGAACGGAATTCCAAGGACATCAAATGTACAATTTCCTCAAGTTTACGGAGTTCCAAATCAGTGGTACGATTGACTAACACCACGTCATAACCAACATTATCTTGAACAGATACTGCTTTCAGATCATCCAGGGATGGCAGCTTTGATTGGACAAGCAAATTAGAATCGATACCACAGACATCATAAAAACCATCCATCACTTTTTCATCATAATTTAGAACATTATAGCTCTGCATTCACCCCAAAAGAAAAAAAAAATTGTATCAGTTGCAATAAACATTATATATCAAGAATACTCACGCCAATTTCCAGAATTTTTACTACATTCTATATTCACCAACCCCAGATTATCTTATATCTTCAAAAGACTGATAAATTTGCAATTCCTTTTCCAAATCAATCCACAAACAATTGTTTGCATTTTCATCATTTAAAGTACAGATACATTAAATTCCAGCTCAGAATCCTACATTTACCCCCACATAACATAACAACCCTATAAGCATAATTTCAATTACTACACCAAGTAAAGCCCATCACAAAAATAAAACAGCAACTACGACAGGTTATAGATAAAAAGACCTATCAACCATGAAAAGCAATACTACAAATCGTATAATAAGTAAAAATTTGACGTTTTACCCAATATTGAAGGGAGAGAGATTCGGCTACGCTCTGAGAAGGTGATATTCCGAGGCTGATTTGCTTCGTGGTGTTAATCACGTCGGTATCCGAGTCAACACGGGTCTGACTCTGATCCGAAACGCTTATCGCCAACGCCAATTGCATCTGATACTCCTCCTCCAAGAAACTAAAGCTATCGTCATCATTATTGTTGGTTGAATGATCATTCTCCGAGGACGAAGCGGTTGGATTCAAATTAGACGGAGTAGTCGTTTGAGGAGAAGAATCGAGCGACGACACCTGCTGTTGGGGCTGATGATGATCGCCGATGTGAAGCCTCCGGAAAAAATGTTTGACTTTCGACATGATCGACGGCGATCGTCGACCGTGACAAATTGTCGGTTTTATATACAGAAAATTGGAATGATTGTTAAGCTTTTGATGCAAATATCCGATCGATCGTGCCTTCCCTTGCCTAGCGTAGGTTTTGGAAAGGGGTTAATTATCTTATCGAGACTTCATCGATAAGTTAGATTTAACAGCGCTGAGAAACTACGGTACAGTGAAAGAAAAGTTCTCTATATTTACTATTGTCATGTAACGTCCTTCACTCTTCTTATATTGCAAATTGATCCCTTAAATTTTTAAGTCCCAGTCTTCTTTCTTTTCTCAACGACAGTAATGAGTCAATGACTACCTCCTTACATGGTATAAGAAGCTAAAACAACATAATGATGGAAGGAACAATCTTAATAATTATCTGTGAATCATTTGGTTTTTCCTGCATTATGTTTAAGCAATAGCCAGCAGCTTCCTCTTCGGCCATGAGCAATACTGAGAAGAGCGTTCATATAAGGTTACGATTCACCACCGTAAACATCGTCCATGCGTCCATTATTTTCATTACTAGTTACTACCACGACATTCTCTAATAAGAGTTTTTCTTACACGAATACACACACACACACACAATAACCCGTGGTTTTCGTTAGAAGAAACACTTGCGAAATACTAAAAACTAAGCCCACATGGCGAGGGAGGACATCAGAAGGGCACCAAGGAAGAGAGCAAAATAGCACCCAACCTGAAGACTGAAATCGCAGCTCATCCTCTTGCTCAAGAAATCGGCTGCAATCAGGTCGACGAGCGCCATGTACACCAATATCCCAGCAGATATCGAGTCGAAGATGCCTTCTACCACGAGAGCCCTCGGGCTATACGCATTGGTAATCGAAGACAAGCCTATGCCCGACGCAATTCCCAAAGGGGTCGTCAGGGCAAAGAAGCACGCCATGGCTGTCGAGCGAAGCGTCTTGAACCTGGCCTGCGAGATGCAGCCTCCTAGCGCAAAGCCTTCGAAGAATTGGTGGAACGACAACGCTCCTATCAAGGGCCGAACCGTGCATGGGCTGTGCGAGACGCCGAGGGAGAGGCCTATGATCACAGAGTGCGAAACTATTCCCAGCTCAAGGACCTGCGGATCATTTGTTGTTAGAGTGAAATGGATGTGTAATAAGGTATCAAGATTCTTGTTAGAAGATGGCAGAGTCAGTCAATTAGCATAAGTGATAAGAACACACCTGCGAAACAACGATGTGCCTTATGCTGCCGTCTACTTCATCAATTCCTTGCGAATGCGAATGCGAATGGGAATGGGAATGCGAATGCGAATCATCTCCCCTTACACGCCGCTCATCTCCATGTGAATGGCTGTGTCTGTGTTGGGCAGCATGGGCATGCATACCCACGATATGCATTGGGCTGCTGTCGCCTTCCTCTTCGCTGCTCGCCTTTGCTCCATGGACGGGAATTATGCCATTACTATTACTGCCACCGCGAGATTCAGACAAGAGATCCTCGGAATCCTCGTCGTTAACTGCTCGGCGTGCTGGACTCTCTTGCCTCCGCTCGTAGTACTGTGTCCCGAGGAAATCGGCGAGCAGCGTCGCCAATGAGGACAGCATTGCGATGAATCCAGGAAAGGGGAACTTCGACCATGGAAACTCGGGCAAGCAGGGATTGGACAGAGCTGAGTTGGCATCGGACAGCATGTGGACGAAGCCAGTGGCAAGAATGACACCTGCTGCAAAGGCTTTTGAGGCGGCGAAGACGTTAGAATCTGTGCTAAGGAATCGGTGTTTTTTCCCTATCAAGGGTACGGCCACTCCACATACGCCGGAGATGAGGATAAGGCCTATGGCGATTAGTTTAAGGATGAGGGCGTAGGAATCATCCCGACATTCTCCTTCGTGTGTACCGCATGTGATGTTCGACACGGATTGTGAAAGGTTCTGCAGAAACGAGTCTTGAGCAGACACAAAAGGAATAGGATTTAAGACGATGACGAACTAACTGCACAAGTAAAAGAGGATATCCAGAAAGAAAAGGGCTCTGCTGCAGTCTGCAGTTTTACCTGAATAAACGCTTGCTTTATCAGGGACAACAACCATCTGAAGCTCATCCATCATACAAAGGCACGATATCAGAATTCTTCAAAAGAGATATCTTACAACAGCTAAATCGCAGAAAGCATTTCTTGCAATCTACTCTTGCCGAGTATGAAACGAAACAGGAAAGGGCAGATGAAATAAAAAATAAAAAACACACAACTATACCTCTAGTAGAGACATCGACGGTGGATAAAAACCTCAGCTTTTATTCCACGCTAAAATTGGAGCACTTCAATTAAATTCGCGCGAGGGATCTCGGAGAAAAGACGCTTACGAGCAGCTTCTACGTCAATGAATTTTGATTGCAATCAAACAAGTAATCAGCGGAAAGCGTTTGAGGAGCTCATATGCTTTGACACGAGGCTCTTTGATGGAATAGTTATAGATATATAGGGAGAGGCGACGTGCAAGTGTCGACATAGAGAGAGAAAGTAAAGATGTCGACATTCTTGAGGGATGGAATCCTGGGATGCCTTGTGTTTGTAAGAGAATTGAGTTCTTTTTGAGTTGACGCATTCGTCCTAAAAGTAAAGCAATGAGATAGAGGCACACCCACATTAGCAGCCTTTTGTTAGTAGTTCATGAGAAGATTCTTGAAACTATATTTTTAATACATCAATTTCGGCTTTGCCATTGATCATGCTGTTGGTATTTAAATAAATTATCATCGATCATCCTTTCCTACCGAACGTTTACTTTGAAGCTAGAATTTTACTAAATAAATAGGCGATAAAAGTCAAAATACCATTGATAGTGACTATATGAACGGGACTAAGTTTGATCGGTCTTTGGATAAAATAGGTGAAATTTACAAACGATAAGGATGCATATACATCTAATCCATCTTTGTAAACGCAGAGCAGCAATGGTGTGATGGAATCTCTATATAAAAATTTAAATTGTTGGACCGATTAAATTTCTCCCGGAGAGGAAAAATAGCTCGCTAGGTTTTGTTTTGTGTGTGTAGTGTTATGTTAGAGTCCCACATCGGAAGATGAGAGGAAATTCTCCTTGTTTATAATATCTAACGGAGCAGTTCCAATTGCCGAGCTCAGTAACGTGGGCTTATAACTCAAGTGAGGGTAATAGAGTGGTTCGAACATTTGTCCATCTCATCTAGCTGGGCCAAAGTCTGCTAAGACTTGGGCTGTCCATTCCAAGCGAGGAGTTGAGCTGCGTGGCCCTTGCGAAGGCTGTGGCATCGTAGTTCTTGTAGCGGAGGGAACCGCATGAGGCTGGTTTCACAGAGCAGTGAAAACCTCCCGCTCTTTGCAGTGGAAGGATAGCAGCCCGGTGCAGCATTGGCCCAATCAAAAGCTAGATGGATCGGACCTAAATTGGACAACCACTCTTTTGCTGCGGAGGGAACCGCATGAGGCTGGTTTCACAGAGCAGTGAAAACCTCCCGCTCTTTGCAGTGGAAGGATAGCAGCCCGGTGCAGCATTGGCCCAATCAAAAGCTAGATGGGTCGGACCTAAATTGGACAACCACTCTTTTGCTCCGTTAGATTTTTTTACATGTAGATACCTATTAGATAAATTTTTTGCACATTGGTACCTGTTCCGCCGCAAGTATGTTATAGAAAACATTTAGGTAGCATAGAGAAACGTATTGTTGTACATAATACAGTGAAAAATAACACATCATATGACACATTAAGGTTCCATATAGAACGTATATATGTACCATATATAAATACTATATAAACGCTTGACGTGGTACGTAATACACATATAAAAAGGCACGTCAAGACCGAGAAAATAGTACACACAATCGAACGGGTACTGTATAAAAAAATTTATGACATGGATACTGGCTTGCAATTTTTTTTATATAAATGGTTATTTTTCAGTAGATTCACCATATGCTATTACTTGCTACACATATAATTTCTTATTGTTTCGAAAGATAGACTTGACAGCATCCTAGCACTAAACTTATATAATTCATTCATCTACTATGGAGACTGCCTTGGAGCCAACCGTGAGAGTCCTTCCTCCTCTGTTTGGCCTTCACAGCTTGCGTCGGGTTCATGTAATTTGGTCTACTATGGACGCCGTTACTATTGCACTCTTCTGAGACGCGAGGTGTATTTGTCTTAGTGATGATGATCGAAGAAGACGATGAGCTTACTCCTTGGCAACTCGGGCTTGAAGAGGAGTAAGTAGGCAATGGAGGAGGCGTAGCTGATATCCTTGTTGTGACGTTGTTCTTTTTAATCCTCACAACAATCGCATCACATGTTTTTTTAGAATGACGACTACCACTGCTTCCCTTTGTATAGCAGCCATCGAGTAGTAGTCTGTTGTTCTCCCACGGCCTAGCTGCCATCCAACGCTCAAGCCAGCTCCAACCCAAGTTCTTATTTACAGCAGCAGTAGTAGTATCACACTCGTCGTTACTTTTCAGTGAAGGAACGTTGATACCTTGGCTACTAGCTTTCCACTGCAAGGCGTAAAGAAAGAAAGAAAAATAGATATGTTTTTGTTACAAGCAACTGACTGATGAACGATGATGTTGTGATTATTATTATATTTCACCTTTTGGCCAAGGGAGTAAGCATTTGCTCTCTCTCTTTTGATTGCTCCCTCTTTCCTCAGTTGTATTCTTGACTTGATCTTCTCAAGTGTGCCTTTACTATCGCACCATCCTTCCTGGGCATTTCATTTATTTGAAGCAAGAAAACAAATTAAGCCCCTCAATAAGTTAGTAAAAAAGAACAGAACAATCTCAGACTACCTCGGCCTTTATCAAGCGTTCTTCGTTGGCACGATGTTTGTCAAGAATCTTTTGAACAGCTTCTCCTTCAGAAGACGATCTCACACGACGTGCTCGGATACGAGCTTGCAAACGAACGAGGGCTTGCATGCACCGTAGAGTGACTGCTGCTTGTTTTCTGACAAGCCTTCCTCGGACTATGGCTTGGAGTCTCACCAATCCTTTCAAAGCCCTTAAGGCTCTTCTTGCCTATATCAAAATCAGCCAAGGAAGATGGAAAGCTAACAGCTTATGTATGTTGAAACGAATAAAAAAGAAAGGAACAAGAGAAACGTAAGTAATCTCAGAGGACATAGCAATATCATGTAAGTATTATTTACCAAGAAACCTCTGAAGGCAGTTTGGATTCTAATGGCTGCCCATTCTTTTCTAACAGCCTTAAAATCCTTGGGAGGAGCCCTTACAACTGTTGCAACAGCAGCAATAAACGCAGCATCGTTGTTCACAGACGAGGAATCTGAGCCGCCACCATTTTCCTTGGACCCACCAAGATCTTCTGATGTACTCCTCCATAGCTTCTTCCACTTCTTGTCTTTTCCACCAACTTTCGCCTAATAGCGTATGTCAAATGTCCACAAAATCAGAATAAATCGATAACCTTCTTAAATCCAGCCAAATGTAGTAGTACCTTTGGGTACACATTGCACTAAACATTCATAGTTACAGAAAAAAAAGATTTCATTTTTATTCAAAATATTTGAAAATAATAAAACACGGTGAAGCCAATATGCAGCAGGTAATGGAGGATACCAATTAATGCACCAAATAAGATAAAAGCGTCCATTTTCAAATGCAGGATATGGGCTTACAGTGTCGTCTCTTTCTGGTTTCTTGAATCCTATCAATGCCTTAACCCATTTCCCTGGAGGAACCATATCGCATGAACACTTCCGAATCACTAATGATTAGAACCCCTTACTTTACAGTTTACACCACACGAGATGAGTAAAAGATGTTTGTTAATGAGAATGTGAAGTGATGCTAACTTCTAAGCAACCAAAGTCCACTCCCACTCAGATGGAATCATGGAGGAGAAGAGAGCTTTGATGAGCTGTGAAACTGTGTTTATCTGAAAAGAATACAAAAATAACATAATACCGATGGAACGCTTGTAAATCAAATAATAAATCAACTGAGCAACGTATGCCTTATCGTTATAGTCAAGAGTTACTGTACTGTACTAAAAGTGGATTTAAATTTCTTGGTAAAAAATCTCGCACTCAATGCTGAGAAATACTTTCTTACTAAAGCGGTTTAATCTTATTAGTGGTGTCTAAACGTGTTGATTACAAACTAATAAACTACCATACATGCTTAGTGGTTGGTATAGTATGGGTATTATTATGCCCCCCAAGTAAGAAGAGACTGGGAAGTGGGAAGGTTCATTTGAAATTCAAACACAGTTTAACACCTTGGTTCCCGCTCGAGCAACGTGACGACATGCCCACGTTCTGAGAGTAATTATTTTGTTCTTTAATCAGATTTTTTGAATTGGTTTGGATCATAAAAGGACACAAATCCCATTTGTCTGTGTGAACCATATAGGCTGCGTTCACTATGCTGGATATCTCAAGATAAGTGCTTTTTTATCCTTACTAATCTTGTTCACTCTAAATATGAGCACTACTATATAGCCCGTAATAAATCTAAGGCCCGTTGTTATAAAACTGCAAGCCCACTACAATTCATCCAACGTGTGAGGCCAATATAATTAATCCAACCCCTATTAAATGCAAAAAGACCAAAATATCCTTATTCCACCCAATCATAAAATCATTTTTATTTCATGTAGTTTATATGGTAAAAATAAATAAACAACACTAATTTATTCCTTATTTCATGGCGATCAAATTGACATCCATATCTTATATTTTTCGATATTCGTAAGAATAATTATATTTTAAACTATATATTGATGAAATAAAGGCTACTTTTGTAAATTTACAAATAATATGAAGACAAAATTTTTATTATGTTGGAAACTAAACAAGATATAATGATTCATGTACAAGATTATTATCTCACATTTTAACTTGGGCTTTTTTAAACTTAGTTATCTCGTGTAGCAAAGTAAACGCAGCCATAGGCTGCGTTCACTACACTGAATATCTCAAGATAAGTGCTTTTTTATCCTTACTAATCTTGTTCACTCTCAATATGAGCACTACTATATAGCCCGCAATAAATCCAAGGCCCGTTGATATAAAACTGCAAGCCCACTACAATTCATCCAACGTGTGAGGCCAATATAATTAATCCAACCCCTATTAAATGCAAAAAGACCAAAATATCCTTATTCCACCAAATCATAAAATCATTTTTATTTCATGTAGTTTATATGGTAAAAATAAATAAACAACACTAATTTATTCCTTATTTCATGGCGATCAAATTGACATCCATATCTTATATTTTTCGATGTTCATAAGAATAATTATATTGTAAACTCTATATTGATGAAATAAAGGCTACTTTTGTAAATTTACAAATAATATGAAGACAAAATTTTTATTACGTTACAAGATATAATGATTCCTGTACAAGATTATTATCTCACATTTTAACTTGGGCTTTTTTAAACTTAGTTATCTTGGGTAGCAAACTAAACACAGCCATAAAAAGATCAAACAGTAATATGTAAATAACATGGTCAGATAAAGAATCTATGAAGTCACTGTAGTGAAGATTTACTTTATATTACATGCAGTCTGTTAGCATATTATATATGTTCGTGTCAGTAAAACTTGTTTTATAAATGGTGGTATAGTATAGATGATTGCCAAAATAATTATTTTTGTACAAAGCAACTTCAAAGTATTCTCTATTAATATCGAGGTTGAGAACTTCCAGTCAAATTTGTCTTTCATTAGAGCTCACTATACAACAATTTATTGTTAAAAGAAAACAGGAACATCATAATCTGTGTCCGTAAATAATTTCCATTCGTTGGAGGCTTCGTTTCTTGCAATGTTTGACCGACATTGGCATTCATCGAAATACACTTGAGAACATAAAAGTGGCAGTCATGAGCTTTTAGATTGGTTGATATTGTATGAGAGCTATCTTATCTAATATACTATACTATGGGTAAGGGTAAGTGTTTCATTGAGCACATAGCTTTGATAAAACACAGTTTGTAATCGTTAAACCAGGTAATGCTCAACAAAATCTGAGGCCTTCGACTGTATGTCTAGTTAAACGCTTCAACTACTTCGGCTGTCTATACAAACAAAAATAAGATCGAAAATAAAAATTAGAGTTCGTTCAAGCTTTTGCCTTGGGCGGAGACGATAGCAAATGATGCAAAGTACTTGCTTGTATAACAGCACTCGAATCCATGTCCCTTGTGGTACTAGGTTGTTGTTGTTGCTGTTGTTGTCTCATACTGTAGCTTCTGTTTCCCGCCGTCCGCACAAGGCGTCTCCATGGTCTTGGTAAGTAGCGAAGCAAACGAGTCGAAGTTACAAGAAGAATCACACCAGCAATAATGAACATCCTAAATATGGATAGCATTGCAGGTGGTAAGAAAGAAAGAATGACCATATTGTATGTAAAACAAGTCAATACATACATAAGATGACAAAGATATCTTATTACCATCCCATAAGAAGCATTAAACGAGCCAAAGGAGCAGAAGGCAACTGTTCGCCGAGTGCGAACATGCCTGCAAGAACGCCAGTCACAATCGAAGCAACGGCTGCACAAGTTGACACAACAATGGCTCTCCCGTGTTTCAAACCTTGAGTCTGTGCAACGCAAAACACATATTATTGCATGTGCTGCATTTGCTCGAAACATATACATATATGCTTCGATCTTACTTAGTTACAGTATCAGAATAAAAAGGTTACATCACCTGATAAACAAACCCAGTGGCACTGCAGCAAATGCTGATCGCTACACAGATTGGAAGTAGTAATTTCGAGAATTCCTGCTCTACGAATACAAATCCCATCTTTGATATTACAGATGCAAGCCTGTGGTCAAACTCATAGTGAGTAAATGTGAATCCGTTGAAGAGTAACCCATAATTTTGGTTATAAAGATAAACATGAAATAATAGAGCAGTACCCAAAGAGAATTCCCGACTCCAACCCGTAAATGATCTCTTCCACCACTTCATACTGCATCTGCAATGTCATGTAAAAAAGATTGGAGCTTCTAAGGTTATTGCAGTTCAATATATTCAGATATATTTATATGTTAGTTGTTTAGATATATATACCAGATCCTGCTCTCTTCTGTGGCGTCTATATATGCGAAGCCATCCATTTAGAAGTACCTAAACAAACATAAAGAACCGAGATAAGTACAAAGGACAGCGATCGAAGTGATGGTCCATGATCACTAACATGCACAACAATGACAGTAGTGACTTTGTGTTATGATAATTATAGCTCGTGAAATCGCTTATGATGATGATTGCTCATGAAAATGCTTATTGATATTTTCAGTTTGATAGTAAACTATCTGTTTAGGCCTAACGAATTCATTCAAAAACAATAGTGCTACTCAACGATTAGATCCTGAATAGGATAAGATACCCTACAAACAACAGTGCAACAACAGAAGCCAGCCATGGTAGTTGAAAAACTGAGATGGGTGATGCCTTTTGTTCTTCTCCTCCAGCACCAACACCTATGCAAAGATAAAATATAAAATCAAATTAGCATCCATGACACGAGCTTTAGCAATTAACTTGCAAGAAACGAGTCTGCATGCATGTTATCTTTACCATATGCAAGAACTTACATTACCTATGGTGCCGATACCAGCAAAAGCTATTCCAATCCAATCAATAGCATTCATGACTTCTTCAAGATAAAAATGGGAAAAGACTGAGAGAATAGCAAGTCCACACCCTGAAACAGGTTGGATCACTGATACCTAAATGACATACAATGAAGAAACTACGATAAAGATAACCTATGAAGAAAAGGATTGAAAATTGTTGAAATGAAATTAAAAGGTGGAAAACTGGAATTTACTGGAGCTTGTGACAGTGCCACCAGCATCAACAATGCCCCAAATATCCATGACGAAGCCGATTATCCATGCTTTATTGGAACCGTACGCTCTCAGCACCTACAAACACGTAACATGTCCTAAGCTCACATTCATTGTGCAAGCAAAGCCGAATCATCTACATGCCATCTACCATCAAAATAAGGCCGACCCACTTTTCTCAATCCTTGATAGAGCTCAATCTTTTTCCCACACAGTTATACCCTTTATTGAAGAAACCCGCAAAACAAAACCTTCATACCCGTTTAAGTTCGCATTTTGAACAGATAGATCGAAAGAAACAGCTCGAGAAACCGAATCAGATCAAGAAACAAATTTACGGAAAACATCTGAATAACAGTCAAAAAAGAATCCAAAATAGAATAGAACGAATAACCAAACAAAGCATAAATGACATAAATCCACAAATCCAAAACAAGAAGAATTACAAAACATCAAGCTCATACCAATCGGTGACAATTGGATAAAACGGGTATTGAATCACCTTAAGCTTGAAGGATAGCGGTGGAAGAATGAGTGTGCCTTTTTTCTGAAGAACTTTGCCTATGTTGTTCCCTGCCGTGGCTGCTATCGTCAAGCATATCGATTCCCACATCGCTCTCTCTATCTCTCTCCGGTAAGCGCGTGCGTGCTCGCTCCTTGATGATTTTCCCTTCACTTGAAGAAAGGGATTGATTGCATATGCTATCAAACAAATGTAGGTTGTATTTCAAGCTTACTAAAATGATTATATAATTATATATACCGATTACAAAACACAACAGAGACCTGATACTTACTGTCATTATTACTAATTTTAGTTTGGTAAACAAGATAATAAATATCAAACGCGTAAATAACTTCTATAAAAAAAATATGGTTGATTTATTGTGATTATACTTGCTTCTCGTCTTTGAGAGCAGAAAAGGCGTTTCTTAAACAATGTCTGTGTAATACAATAACAGACGTGAAGGGTCCGTTTGGTACGCGGAATCCAACGCGTAAAAGAAAAGGAAAATGAAATGATAATTACGCCTCAAGTGTCATACCATCACATCATACGCTTTCTTTTCCTTTCCGCACCGAATTCCGCATACCAAACTTACCCGAAATCATCACTGCGAGAAGCATCAGCAGGTATGCAACAAGGAATCACAACTGTTTACATCAGACAACAGACGCCAAGAAAAAGGGTGAATCAACAAAGTGACTCTTTTTAGACAGGAACATTTATTTTCTCAATGCATGAGGATCAATTGCATTGCACAAAAAAGAAGAAAAAATCGGGCTCTAACGACCCTTGTAAAATCAGAATCAAGGATGAAGAATATGAGCGCAGTCAAAACCTTAATCTGCCACGAAGTACATAATATTAAGCGCTGAAGTTGGAACTTCATCACGACACACACGACTAAACCAATTGTTCACAATGCCGCTGCCATTGGAGATTTCTGAAATTTGACCCCGCCAAGTGTCTGAAAGTGTAAAGCCATACTTTGACGCAGCTGAGAGTATAGAAGTTTCGTCAACTCTACGCAACACATGGCATAGGATCAAAACTGGCTTTTTTTCATGAGACTGTTCTGCACTTGAAATCAGTAACTCTCGCGCAGTAGCAAACAAGGGTATTATTGCCTCTGAGACATAAGTTACGTCTGTCCCGACTATGACATCGAAGCCTTTCTCATTCACCTGTTTGATACTTTCTATATCATCTGCATTCCCCCACTCGAGTTTTTGGATGCTTAATCTGTCACGAAATTGTTTTTCGAGATTTGAGGCTACATTTTCAGTTAGCAAATCGAGCGCATGTGTATCTCCATCAGTGGCCACCACAAGATCAGCATTTGTAGCAGCTATCATTGAGCAAATACCAGCACAGCCACATCCAAGTTCTAAGACTCTTTTTCCTGAGACAATATTAGGATTTGCTGCAATAACTGAAGCCATCAATCTCGCTGATTCCCACAGCATTAAACCAGTTGACGTGCAAGTGTGTTGGTACTCTTTTGACACAAGTCGTATCTTGAAGGAATAGTCCTTTATCGAAACTTCCAAAGTCTATTAGAAGAAGACAGATAAGCATATATTCCATTCTTAATCGATTAAAAATGTAAGGTGTGTGCGTCCAAGTACCTCTTCGGCGGAAGACAAAAGACCAAACATTTCAACAGCAAGTCCCTCAGATATATCTATTTCAGAAGCATCTTGGTTATATTTATTACTTGGAGGAGGATGAGTCGGTTTATTTCCAGTTGCAGCATCAGAAGCACAAATAGCGTCCGCTGCAACAAATACCGCTTGAATCCATCGCCTATATAAATAATAAAAAAAAAGAATATTAGAGTACCCATATAAACAACTTTTTGACAATTAGAGACTACCAATGAAACATTGCCGTATATCATTTACAATAGATCACTGGAACATAAAGAGTATACGTACACACCAGTTTATTCCCACTGTCTAAAGAAGCAAAACATGCGATAACAAACCTATTCATCACAATCTCTTTTGATCTGTTCTCAACTTGCTTGCAACATAAGACATGTTCTTCCATGATGAACCCATTTTCATTGAAGAGATGCTCCAAGAATTTGTCTGAAAAGTAAAATGCTCTCTGGCAGCAAAATGGTGCCATATAAGAAACTAGGCATACAGAATTTTTAAAATATTGGCAACGTCAAGGAACATTAACTAACAGTGCCATCGCCTCTGACATAGAAGTTTTCACTGATCTTTTGCTCCTTGCCAGTAAATCTTTCCTGTTGAATAGCAATGTTTATAAATAAGAGCATTGCATAGGAGCGACATAAAAACAGTACCGGATTCATGGAGATATACAACAATCTTAATATGGAAAAAAAAAAAATTAGGAGTTGTTTCTCAAAATTTTCTACCCTAAAAAAATTACCACATCAAACAGGAAAACTTCAGTCAGAATACCTGAGCAAGATCGCCAGTTGCATAATCACGAAATAATAATCGACCACTTGGCTGCACATGGAAGAGTCAAGAGCAGAAAAATTGGAAAAAGATATTCCAGGAAACTCAACAATGTGATTCGATTGAGTCATAAGTTCAGTATTAACCTTAAGTACTCTCCTGATGTTTTGTATCACTTCATGCATTTTCTCAGGAGATACTGCAGATAAAACAAATATCTGCTTAAAAGAAGTCAGTTGTCATATTCAGTGAAACGAATCATTATTTCTCTACACCAAAAGAGGAAAAAAAGAACAATTCAGAACGTCAACTGGCGACATAAGTTGTTCAGAAAACTATTACCATTGTTACAAGGTCCACTGATGAGGGTGCAATGTTCTGGCACAAATCGTCTTTGGTAAGGTCACAAACAAATGGATTGACTCTGGCCTCAGAGAAGTCCTTGTGCATCTGGAGTGACATTCAAGCACAGTTAGATTAACATCAGTTGCAGAAGTGAACAAACAACATAACTGAAGGGAAGTGAACAAACAGCATATGAATGACAGAGCAAATTTTATCGTATCCATTGATGTTGATGTTTGCATCAATTATGTTAAAACCACAATCAGGTCTTTTCCCTATTAACGTTAAGAAAAAGCAACGAAGGTCTAACCTTAACCAAATCTACGGCACGCGATGAGAAATCACAAGCATGGATAAATATATCAGGATATGTTGCAAGCAAAGGGAAGATAGTGTTTCCAGCTCCACAGCCAACCTTACAAACAGATTGAAACATTTCTTAATTAGTAAAGTATTATTCAATGTATTTAAGCAAATAACTAAAGCATAAATGAATATAATTCCACATTTAAACCAGTGTCTGGCGACAGCGACACAAGGGGGAACTATATTACACACCCATGGTGAAAGGAGAGTACCTCAAGAACTACTCTTTTTTCTCCCTGAAAAAAGAGAGTGATCAGATGGGAGATACAACAGCTTCAAGTTACATACAAAACTAAGTGCCACACTCACAGTGAAGTGCTGCCCCCATTCTTTATCCAAATAATGGCGATCCTTGAAAAACTGTGGACCAAGAAATAATGGCATCAAAGACCAAACACGCCCAAAATTCATATTTATGGGAACTTGAAAGTCAAATAAGATGCATCAACTCCGTCAAAAATTCGATTTTCTGAACTCTGCCAGGCAGGCCTTGTTTCAATTCAATTTAGTCAAGTCACTCATCGGTTACTGTCCTCAAGCTGCAGGAAACTAACCTTGTCCTGATGGCGTTTATAGAAAAGATCCCAATACTTTCTTGCATCCTTTTCGTACTTCTCTGCCAAAAACAACCATGCCAAACAATCATATCAAGATTAGAACTTCAACAACAACATCTGCATAAACACTAAATAAGAAGCAATAAAGTGAGAAAGCAATTTGACCTCTCCAGAAAGCAGACACTTCATCATTGGAAGGTGAATATATTTGGATTCCTGACGGCTGTGGTTGTAAATTTTCGGAAACAGCCGTCTGTGCATCTGATATGGAAGCCATATGTATCCTGCTACCACATATGATTCAGTTATCCGACAGATTCAAAAATCCAATTCAAGGTATGATCTACCTTACAGCTACCAACCATTACAACCATTACATATAGAGCCTTTTCGTGGAGTTTCAAATCTTTGCCAAGCAAACTTCAGGAGTTAGTAGTTGCAAGCAATATCAACAGTCTCGAGAATCCGTGGATTCAAGTGGAACTAATAAACTCGAAGGGTTCATAAAGAACCTCCACACGTGTGAAGTTCCGATTTGTTTAGGATGGTTACATACGGAAAAATAGTCGTACCAAACCCACAAGTACCGGGGACAAGCAAAAACTCACTTTTTTTGTCAATAAAAACTGCAAATACCTCGACAAAAAAATGAAAACACTGAAGTAATACTTAACCTATTACTGGATTGCGACGGCCGATGTTTCCGAATTGTGCAGGCCCTGCCCTGAGAACATGGGAGGATAATCAACCGTCCGTCCTAGGGTTGCAATTATGCTTTCTTTCTCCGGTTAATTACAATTCCTTTCTATTTTCCAGCCAATAATTACAAAACATGCCCTGCCGTTTAAATCATTTCAAGTACGACCTTGTAACTTGGATGATATTACAACTAGCATCAGATTCACTCGTTCGCAGCTTACTATGCTCGTTTCTTCACCACGAGTTAAACTGAAACGACTGCGTATGGTAAAGCATCTAACAGAGTTCATAGTTTTGATGAGCTGATTTTCATGTTTGTTCTTGTTCAGCAGTTTAGAAACATGGGGCGGATCGAGACTCTACATTCGAGGACTCGAAAAAAGGATGCTTTTGATATGCCTTCGCTGCAATCGAGACCAACAAAAGGACGAACGCATGGGAGACAAGTTATATATTAATCAACATACTAACAAACTCAAATGTAACTGAGTTACATTCCAAAGTCCTCCACAGAAGCCAGAAAAACTACAAGAAAGACAGACAGGGAAAAACATATGTGATCAAGTTTATTTCAGATGATCCAAGCCAAGCAAGCATCTCATAAATCTTCTTTCTTCACGCGATCTTGACCTCAATGGTCTTGGGCTTCTTGGGCTCGGGCGGTGGCAGCTTCTCGACGGTCACAGTGAGGACACCGTCCTGGCAAACGGCGGTGATCTTGTCTGTGTTGGCATTTTCAGGCAGCGAAAACTTCCTCATGAACTTACCAATCCTCCTCTCCATCCTGACATACTTGAGCCCTTCCTTCTCTTCTTCCCTCTTCCTCTCTCCTGTGATCACGAGGACATTATCGTCCTCGACCTGCACCTTAATGTCCCCTGACTTGAGCCCAGGCATGTCGATGACGAACGCATAGGAGTTGGGATACTCCTTGATATCGGCGGGAGTCGCAGCCATGGCACGCGCGTCGCGTACGTAGGCTCTTGTCGGGTGATTCGCCGACGACTTATTGCTGCTGTTGTTGTGGGTGTCTGCTACATCGTCGGAGTCGAGGAGGTTGTGAAGGGTGTAGAGCAGTGGGTTGTCCAATCCAAGAAATCTCACATCCATTTTTCGATCGATTAAAATATAATAGAGCTGTGCTGTGTGTTTACTCGCTCATTAGCAAAGATCGATTGGGATATTTATAGCGGAGGTGAGGGTGAGGTGAAGGATGTCTGTGAGGGTGATGATTGAGAAGTTTCTGGGGACAGCGAGAGAAGTTTGCTTTGTTTCTTTCCAGAACCATCCAGTTTGATCGAACGATTTGGGATAAGTGGATTGGGTTTTAGTGTCACGTGGGCTTTTGTAATATGTTGTCTAATGGGCCAAAGTTTGACAGAATTAGCCTAAATCAATTTATGGGGGTGGGGGGGGGGGGGGGGGGGGGGGGAAAGAAACCAATTTGCATGTGAGGGGAAAGAAAGAAACCAAGCAACAACTGAAGAAAAAAGTTTCCAACTTGACGGAGTTAGAAATAAAGATTGTTCTGATCTGATAAGGAGACACCTTAGTAGCTTAATCCATCAACTTTCTTTCTATTATACTAGCACACCACTTCATTCCAACAAAAACACATTATATATATAAATAGTCCCAGTGTCCTAAGAAGAAAACATCAGCGCAGCAATAGACATATCTTTTTGCGGGAATAGTTGTTTATGTTTCTCAAATTCGATATGCAACGCCTTGCCCATGGATAAACCTGGCACTATCCTCAGTGTATACATGTGTCTCATTCTTCAACCTGTCAAAGACAAGTAGAGACGACAGAAGGAGAGAAGTTACTACTACTCAATAAAATTACTTTCTGAATGTTGATATTAACATAGGTCAAAAGTAATATTGAGGAGGAGTTGGGATTACGTACGTCTTCAAAACAGTCTTATTCAAGATGGTGGAAGAAACAAACGTGGCACCGTTCAAGTACAACAACTCCCCTTCAATTCGTTCTGCAATTTTCTTGTCTAGTTTTCCAGCATCGATGCACAGAGGATGATCAGAGGCCTGAATGAACCAGTTATTACTGTTGTTAATCCAAACCAAATACATGTTCGATCGACGACCAACAAAAACAAATCATTTTTTACCACAACCCATCCCCAGGTGTCAGAAAAAGATGGCACGTGAGCTGTGTATGCTCGAACATCTGCATACACACACACACACACACACATATATATTTAGTCAAGAAAGAAACATGAGATCGATGATAAACTTAATAATGCAAGAAAACAACTTGTAAGCGTTATTGTATTACTACTTACACTTGAAAACTTGCTTAATTGTATTATATATTGATGAAAAGACCTCTTTATGGGTGAATACACCAGCAGGTCCAGCCTTCATCAATACAACAAATAGCACAACAAGTTAATTAGACTTGTAATAATTCCAAATGTCTTAGCGATATTAAGCAGTTTTTGTGGCTTAGCTAGAAGAGAAGAGGATTGCTGACCTGAGTGACAAAGACGCCATTGTTGGTGAGCTTGGGCTTGAGAATATTTTCATAAAAGGATTTGGTGTAGAGTTGATAGCATGGTCCTCCTTCAACTGGATCAGCTAAATCACCCACTATGATGTCAAACTTTTCCCTTCTATTTTCCAATTCAGCCCTTGCATAATAATATATATCAGTTATACACACATGCTACTAGATATTAAACCGATCCTCTCTTCTAATTAATTAAGAGAAGGACAAAAAAGTAAAGCATTTCTTATTATTATTATTATTATTACTTGGCATCATTTATGACTAAGTCAAGCTTCTTGTTCCGAAACGCCTCCTGATTTGCTGTGAGATGTTGCCTGCAGAAATCTACCACCTCCTGCAAGCCAAGCCGTATCGGATCGGTTATTATTACACAGTTATGATCATTTTCTTGCTCCTTCTTCTTAAAGTTCTAGTTTTTTTTCTTCTTTTATTTTTCTCTTTTTTATTTTCGAAAATCCCATCCCACTTGTATTAATGGAAGTCTCTGGTAGACAAAAAGACAATCGACCTTAAAAAGTGACCTTTTGTCTCCTAATATACATATTAGGATACGACCACTTTATTATTGATAATGAACATCATACAGTATTTTATGTACTGTTGTAGTATGTACCTGATCGATATCACACATGACAACTTTGTCTATTGATCTATGCCTCAGTGCTTCTCTTGCTGCAGATCCCTCACCACCTCCCATTATGAACATGCTTTTGGGACTGCACACAGCCATAAGTAATAATAATAAGGCAAAAGTATATACAATGATCGCCGATCATGGAGATGTTAAATCCTATCTATCTTATTACTTGGGGTGACATAGGAGAGCTGGATGAATCAAACATTCATGATAAATAAATTCATCAACTTCTGCGCTCTGCATCTTTCCATCGATCACCAAAACCTGCATCGTGTGTTTCTCCAGTTACGTTATATATTAACAAACACTTGACTTTATATATATTATCCTTGCGTTTGATAGATCATTTTCACCTTGCCAAAATGTTTAGTGTCCAAAAGAGCTATGTCTTGGTACTCACTTGTCCCCCTGTGCAGAACTCTGATGGGACATGCAATCAAAAGACGACGACAATTAAGGTTTAAATCTTATGTGCATGTATGTATATAAACACACACTGATTAATAATGGTTCACCTGTTCAAAGCAAAAGACCATTTGAGGTCATAGTCCAACTCTTCTTCAAACCAAGAATGATTCTCTTGTTCCTCTTGTTGTTGCTGTTGATCGGTGGTTTGCTTCTTCAACATCAAGCTGTGAGTTGGTTCCACGTTGTAGTGAACTTTTGAGAAGCCACCGAAAGGATAATAGCCTACAGCTTCCTCCATTGTTACTCTACCAAGAAACAACTGCGTAATTAGTTGTTGATCAAGCGCTGACTTCTCTCTGCTTGCTGTGGGAGTGTTCGATTAATCTATGCTTCATTTGACACTCTTTATATAGCCATTCAAAAGCGTGACCTAAGCTTATCCCATGCGTTGGTTCCATATATGATTATTTTATCTCTTCTTTTTTTTATTTATTTATAAAAGTATATATAAAATGACTAATATTCTCACTTGTGTGTTTGAGGGAGCCGTGCATGCACTATTAATTCGATTGCTAACGATACTCTACTAACGCGTACATTTTACCGTGGACTTCAGACTATTATATATTATTTCTTAATCAGTCCTATATAAATATCCAAAAATTAATAGTTATGTTAAATCTTCCACTCCATATACTCTTCGACAACTAAATATTGTTTTCCCCAAAAAAATTCTTGTACACTTTTTAAAATTAAATGAAAACTGAGTAGAATGTTTTCTTCACTGCTCATGCTTCCATTTACTTAGTTTGTCTCCCATATATACACATACTATACGGGGTGCGATTGGTGATTTCACGAGCTGTAAGTTTTCGCGTTATCAGAAACAATACAAGAATGCGGTCTCATGTATAGTTATTTGTTTGAATAATTCTATCATTATAATTGTATTCAAATAAATACAGAGTTGGCTTTACCCGAAAAAAAAAAATGAATACAGAGTTGGTAATAATTCGCTGTCCCACATTTAAATACCAATAATAAATGGTAACGATAATAAGAGCTTGGTGTATCATCCAATCTAAAGGGCACGCGCGATTCATATTCGGAAACTTGAATAAAAAAAAAACATTTAATTGCAGCGCATGACATATGTGGGTCCCATTAGGACACGCTGAATGTTGACACCACGCTGGAATATAGAACTGGCCTTGCCGTGAAACCACTAATAATATAGGTGCAGTATATTTTTATATGATTTTTTTGTACACATGTATGATTAACGAAGATTTCTAACGTCGTGTATTTTTATTTTTTTTACATATGTTCACCATATCATATACGAAGCTTGAATAAAGATCAGGCCATACACTTACCACGGACAGTATAATAATATATGGGCCTATGGCCATTAAAATAGACAAAAAATGACAGCATATTCAATACACAAATGAGTGGTAAAATGCAGGCGTGTCACAAATATTCATACCCAGTATGATTGCGCAGACACTTTCTCTCATCACCAAACAAGACCACCAACAATATAGATCTCATCAAGCGTGCGCTTTTCCACTAATTATCACTGCATGTCTTTCTTCAGGAAAAGACAATAGAAAAATAGCTCTTTTAATTCATCCCATAATTATAACATAGCCGTTTCACATGATCCATCATTTTTATGATCTTTCCAACTAGTTTTTGTCCGCCTTGCGACGCCCACTATCGAGCCACTAACACACTCACATTATTTACAAGTCCTTTCTATAATTTTTGCCGTAATGTTGAGTACTTAATTGTACTCTCAATATTGTTGCCTTAGGAAATGCTAACGCTTCTTCCTTTTTTTTTTTTTTTCCCATTTCTTGGTCCATATTTAAATACTTTTATATGAGTGTGATCCTCGGGCAATGCAATCAACTGCTGATAAATTAGCTTCATATCCAACTGGCAAGTTGCAATGAGGAGACAGCCCAAAGAATGGGAAAAGATAGGTTAAGATCAATAGGCAAATATCATTTCGTTAACTTTTTTTTTGTTTGTTTAGTTACCGATGGGCAAAGATTGGATCCACGTATAAAGATAAGGATGTTACCACTATCTCATTGTGAGGTAGGCTTCTGCAATCATTTTCATAGACCTTTTTTATTTTATTTGATAGAGAGGATTCTTTTCTTCTCAAGTGTGACACCCTTTGCCACTACCACGCCAAGTCAAATGTATTTACATCAGAACGGATTAGATACCTACATACATATATACATACGTACAATACAGCCAAATAAGTCAAAGCTTTTCACGTAAGCCCCACTTAAATATTTGAAACATGCACGCCTGCCAATATGGTTGCATCTTTTATAGGAAGCACATACCGTTCTGAATGTAAATTTATTTTGAGAAGGGGAATGAGAAAATTACACTTAACACTTCCAAGTAATAAAGATACTCAAACGAGTAACAGCACAACTTCGTAATGACTTTGACAAGTGCAGCTCTATCCTATCCTAACCTTTACGCGTTTTCTATACCTACACACGTCAAAATCCCAAAGAGAATTTAGTAGATATCCACACGCTTGGATAGCATAGAGCACCAGAAAGCATATGACATTTAATTTCAACAACACTTACACTCAAACCAGCTTCTTTCAACAGCAAAGGCCCCATGTCGCTTCCTTCGGTTGGTCATTTCGATGCGAATCCAGTATACTTATGACCTCAATGCAGGCTGCACCTAAGCCATGCGTATTTACTTATGATTTGTAAAACTAAGTTCAATAGCATAGCATTTGGTGTTTGACACAATATTATGAGTCGAACCGTCAAACTTTGCCTGCCTGACCAGAATATACCTAGCACCATGATAAGTCATGATTTTACATAAATTATATGCCCCCTAAAAGTCTACTTTCGATCAATATATCTAAAATATACTGGGATATCTTACGTAGCATGAATATTTGGTATTTTTCAGATATTGGATGAATAATAGGAGCAGCAAAAGAAAAAGGTAATCCACCAAAGAAAAAGATACCTTGTTGCGCACCAAAAGTCTAAGTAATGTTTGTGGAACAATTAGAAACGATATGATTGAAAGTGAGGGACCCTCAAGAGGAAAATAGGCTACCTTGAGCAGTTAAATGATACAAACTCACGACTTTGGCATCAACTTGAGAAAAGGACGCATGCAAGTAGCTCAAGACACACTCATGCGAGTCATATAATATTCAATATTAATCATGATTTGGCTGCTCCATCACGCGTAATTGTCCTACTTTAGTTCTTCAAGTTGCTTGTCCTATAAAGAAGCTGAGACCACACGGAAAAGGGGAGGGCTTGAAAGAGAGAGCAGAGAGCAGGGAGCGGATGCTCAAAGGCCACTTAGAAAAAGAATTTGGCAGAGCAGGCAAAGATCTCACGAGCCACAAAACACAGCTCTCACTATCACGCGTAACCTTCCTTTTTAAGCGAGCAGCTCACGAAATAAAGTCAAATCCACACACGTAGAACATCCATCAAAGGCAACTCTCACCCACTCATATCATCGAACACACGAACGGAGCTTAGACCATACGAACGAAGAGCAAGAAGGGCTGAAACGCTCACACCTTACTCTCTACGGAGGGGCAGCGAGCAACCTTATACACTTACGAGGAGGCTGGTAACGAAGCTAGGGAGGCGAGACACGAGCCGAGGGTCTAAGGCGTTTCTTAGTCGCCCACCACCCGTTCGACGAAAGTACTGTGAGGGGCGTAATTTTATATCTTTCCTTTTACTGTGTTGTTTTACCTATGTGCTTGTTTAAACCTTCGTTGCTTTCGCTAATTAATATGTTAGCGTAAGTCGTTATGTGATTGAGGCCGTGTTAGGCCGTATTATGACTACGTGATAATGCTGTTTTTCTATTTAATCGTATGAGTCAAGTTATGTGTCTTATGTTTGGGTTTAATGCTTGCGTGTGTCTGATCAACATATGCACGATACTTGATTGGTTTATGAGACGGACAAAGTGATTAGACCGGTTAGAACAATAAACATAAAGCATCACGACGTAAAACCGACCAGAGATGGAATTCGGTTTCGTACGTGTGGTTTCTGAGATCTTAGGCGCCGAAAGCGTTTAAACTCGGGGAATCTCACAAACATTAAATGCATGCGTAGAAACTACAATCATATAAACATATAGGGATTGGTTCTCTATCGCATAGGATCGTTATTGCGGGACAAACGAGTAGCGATTATTTTAGGAAATTCTACCTTGACTGAGCTCGTATTGATGATTAATTGCGTGAAGACGTAGGAATAATTACGTGCCGAGCATGCGCCTCGATCACCTTGTCGTCAATCGTCTATCTGCTTTAGTTGTTTATTTGCGCTTTTATATAATTCAATTATTTTTAAATATCAAAAATCATAAAAACACCTTATATAAAATTCGCTTTAGTTTAAATTAAATTTCAGAGTAATATCTTAAAATTAATCGAGCTGTCCTCGTGGATCGATACTTAGACTCACGTCCATTTTATACTACTTGCACGACATAGTACACTTGCTAGTATTCGACCGTGTCAAGTTTTTGGCGCCGTTGCCGGGGACAACGGTATTATTAGTTTTAAGATTTATTCAGATTATCTTAGTTTAGACATTTTATTTTTATTTTATTTTTACAAAAATATTAATACTATCATCATTATCGTCATCATCATTTATTTTTATTTTTATTTTTACTGTTGTTATTATTATTATTACTGTGATACTCTCATCTTTCTCGTTTGTGTTTTGCAGATGGAACGATATTCAAGATATTCTCCCGAGTCCTACGAGACGTCCGATGATGAACTAGAATGCCACTGGTGTGGATGTTCACATCTAACTAGTCAATGCAAGTATAAACCTCTCGGATGATACATCGGGCGATGGGAGAATAATCAATATGAAGCACCCGACAACACAAAATATGGGATTATCTGTACGAAGATTCTACGAGAGCATCATATTCCGCAGACCATGTACCGCAATTCAACCAAAATTATCCACAAACATGTTATAACGACATGCACTACTCAGACGAAGGCGACTGCTCAGATTATTTTTCGGCTAACGATAATTCATCGCCTCAAAAAGAGAAAGCCGCATGGGAGAAAGCGCTCGAGAGACTGGCTGAATAGGGTCGACAAGCTGAAGAGCGATATCGGAATTCAAACAGCTTTGTCAATACGAGCTCTAACAGTTTAGAAGCGACGATGAAGAGTTTGGCATTCCAAGTGGAAGAACTTAAGAATGCAGTTTTTGCACTAACGAGCGACACAACGACAAATCCAAAAGAGGACACAGAAATCATTCAGCTGGGCTATAAAACATCACGAGAACCAATGTTGGAACTAAATGAAAATAAAGATGAGATCGAGCCAGAAAAAGCCGATCAACCCGCAGAGGCTACTGTAGATTCCATTCCAACAAAGCCGAGCCTTCCGGAAGTCCTTGAGGATATTCCTAGTCATGCGACGTTGAAAGAAGAACCCGAATCATTTACTGATCAGAAAATTGTCGAGCATATGCTTCCAACCAATGAGGCTGTTGTCGAAATCGAGTGGTGCGAGAGTTTTAAAGTTGTTGACTGCGTAATTCACCAAGAAGATATTGAGGGAACGACAAAACGCGAGGAATTTGCATCATACAATTTTGTGGAGAAGAGAAAGATGGAACCTGAGAGTTTTGATCCGTTTCTACGAGCGGCTATGAATTCAACAGATCACTCGAAGGGCATAGTCACGGAGGAATTTGTTAAGACGCTGGTGATCGTTGATTTTTACGTTAGTTGGGATCCGAAAGTCGACCTATGGAGAGAGTTTAAAGACTGCAACCACATGAAGCTATATCACTCCGAGATCAAACTCCTCTCCAAAAAGTTGAAATCAAAATGTTCAGTACTTCTTCTGAACATACATAATCGTGGACCGTCTAGACGAACAGGAGTCGAGCTATCGACTATAAAAAGGAGCGCTTCTTGGGAGGCAACCCAAGTACTATCTACGCATTATTATTTTTCGAATTAAAGTTATATATATTGCATCGTATCTTAAGTGTGTTTTGCTTTTGATTTTATTTTCACAATTCGAATCACGGTGCCGTCGAGTTATGTTTCCTCGCAGGCTCATAGTCAGTTTGTGGGTGGTTTGTTCGCAGAGCTAGCTCAATATATGAAGGAAGTCTTCTCACAACTCGCTTCGCATCGATCAACGTATTATTCAGGGCAGTGTCACTTAAACTCTCTCTTTGCTTTAAATTTTTACACATTGAGGACAATGTGATAATTAGTTTGGGGGTGGGGTGACACATGCTAGATTTGATATCGATCTCTTTGGTCTATTAGTTGGTTTAACTGATCAAGATTATGATTTGAACGTCACTTGTGAAATATCGTGTCGATGATGAAAATTTTAAAATTTTGCTTGTGCCGAGATAAGATTCAGCTAATTGTGTGTGAAACTTCTGCATGTTACGTGTTTTGATATTAGCATGATTATCTGACCATTGATTGCTTCAGAAAAATAGTACGTATCATGAGACACAAACCCAGAAAATATTGTGAGTTTTGAGCACAAAAAAAAATAGAGCAACACAATACTTGCTCGATGTGTTTTTCATGAGTGTCACGCATGGTCTGAATATTTTCGAACTTGCTTTGTTATGCATGTCAATATCACTGTGGATTTTTGTGTACGAAAATGATAAAGGCGCTTAGGATGAGTCACTGGCCTAAATATCTCCGCACCCGACATAGTTATCAAATTAGTGAGCCCCTTTGAGCTTTATTAGCCTTATTTATTGATTTGGAGCCACGATATTTAGCCACGTTATCCCATTATTTTATCCTTCATCCTCGAACCATTGTCAGCATGTTAGCTTACAAATCGCTTTATAGTATTGGGTCTATTAATTTAGCAGAAAAACGATTAGGACATGTTATATGTGGTTGCGTTATTTTATTTATTTGAAAAAAAAAACGAACAGAAAAAAAGAGAGATTGAAAAAAAAAAGAAAAAAATAATATCGAAAAAAAAAGAGAAGAAAAGGAGAGAAAAAAATATATATATATTGTATTTGCAAAAAAAAAAAGGTTACAATAGATTTTTTTTAGAATTATTTTCTTGAGTTCTTAGTTATATTTTTGAGTTGTTTTTATAGTAGTATGAGTCTCCATTGTTTGAGTCGTATTTTGTGCTATAGAGTATAGACGGGGAAAGCGATTTAGTAACTAACATGCTTGACCATATTACCTCATTCATCCCATATGCCACACCCTTATTACCCTGAGCCCCATTACAGCCTTGATAAAGACCTTTTGATTCATTCACGATATCTACTATGTGAACATGATGTGATATATTTGCAAGCTTAGAATAGTATCTTTCTATGTTGTGAATTGAGCGTTATTATACAGATCCCGTTAAACATTTTGAGTGAATTGAGCGATCCATGTGAGAGTTGTCACTTGATACGTGTTAGAATCTGGAAATATTTTTGTGCTATGATATGATTGCGAACTGTCATTTCATATTTCGTGTTTAGCTGGATCATTCATTAGTTGATGACGATTTCGACCGATTGCGCTTTTGCTTTTCTGATAATAAACATGAGAATTCATTTAGTGACGTCGTAAAATCATAACTTGATTAAGTTTATTCTGCTTTTATGATCGAGGACGATCGAAGCTAGTTTGGGGGTTGTTGATAAGTCATGATTTTACATAAATTATATGCCCCCTAAAAGTCTACTTTCGATCAATATATCTAAAATATACTGGGATATCTTACGTAGCATGAATATTTGGTATTTTTCAGATATTGGATGAATAATAGGAGCAGCAAAAGAAAAAGGGAATCCACCAAAGAAAAAGATACCTTGTTGCGCACCTAAAGTCTAAGTAATGTTTGTGGAACAATTAGAAACGATATGATTGAAAGTGAGGGACCCTCAAGAGGAAAATAGGCTACCTTGAGCAGTTAAATGATACAAACTCACGACTTTGGCATCAACTTGAGAAAAGGACGCATGCAAGTAGCTCAAGACACACTCATGCGAGTCATATAATATTCAATATTAATCATGATTTGGCTGCTCCATCACGCGTAATTGTCCTACTTTAGTTCTTCAAGTTGCTTGTCCTATAAAGAAGCTGAGACCACACGGAAAAGGGGAGGGCTTGAAAGAGAGAGCAGAGAGCAGGGAGCGGATGTTCAAAGGCCACTTAGAAAAAGAATTTGGCAGAGCAGGCAAAGATCTCACGAGCCACAAAACACAGCTCTCACTATCACGCGTAACCTTCCTTTTTAAGCGAGCAGCTCACGAAATAAAGTCAAATCCACACACGTGGAACATCCATCAAAGGCAACTCTCACCCACTCATATCATCGAACACACGAACGGAGCTTAGACCATAGAACGAAGAGCAAGAAGGGCTGAAACGCTCACACCTTACTCTCTACGGAGGGGCAGCGAGCAACCTTATACACTTACGAGGAGGCTGGTAACGAAGCTAGGGAGGCGAGACACGAGCCGAGGGTCTAAGGCGTTTCTTAGTCGCCCACCACCCGTTCGACGAAAGTACTGTGAGGGGCGTAATTTTATATCTTTCCTTTTACTGTGTTGTTTTACCTATGTGCTTGTTTAAACCTTCGTTGCTTTCGCTAATTAATATGTTAGCGTAAGTCGTTATGTGATTGAAGCCGTGTTAGGCCGTATTATGACTACGTGATAATGCTGTTTTTCTATTTAATCGTATGAGTCAAGTTATGTGTCTTATGTTTGGGTTTAATGCTTGCGTGTGTCTGATCAACATATGCACGATACTTGATTGGTTATGAGACGGACAAAGTGATTAGACCGGTTAGAACAATAAACATAAAGCATCACGACGTAAAACCGACCAGAGATGGAATTCGGTTTCGTACGTGTGGTTTCTGAGATCTTAGGCGCCGAAAGCGTTTAAACTCAGGGAATCTCACAAACATTAAATGCATGCGTAGAAACTACAGTCATATAAACATATAGGGATTGGTTCTCTATCGCATAGGATCGTTATTGCGGGACAAACGAGTAGCGATTATTTTAGGAAATTCTACCTTGACTGAGCTCGTATTGATTAATTGCGTGAAGACGTAGGAATAATTACGTGCCGAGCATGCGCCTCGATCACCTTGTCGTCAATCGTCTATCTGCTTTAGTTGTTTATTTGCGCTTTTATCTAGTTCAATTATTTTTAAATATCAAAAATCATAAAAACACCTTATATAAAATTCGCTTTAGTTTAAATTAAATTTCAGAGTAATATCTTAAAATTAATCGAGCTGTCCTCGTGGATCGATACTTGGACTCACGTCCATTTTATACTACTTGCACGACCTAGTACACTTGCTAGTATTCGACCGTGTCACACCAGCACCACAAGCAATGCGTGGAAGTAACCATCCTTGAAACTTTGGTTTTGTGTTCAGCAAGGAGCTTTTCAGTTACATAACCTGTAGCGAAAACAGACCATTCAAGAACAAGAGCGTGGAACAAATCAGAAAGATAGCAATGAATTTTATTTGAACTACTTACCTCCATTCTCTTAGCAACACCCTTCAAGACACCTCAGAATACTGTAAGAAAACCCCAGTCAATGCATCAACAATCTACCAAAAATGTTATTCAATGAAGAAGGGGGTAAGGAAATGAACTTCCTATTATTGCAAATCAAATACAATGTCCAAGACTTGGGCAAGTCAAGGACCTCAAGGAAAGAATGAAGAAGAGCAGCTGCAAAAGTCCATAACACAGGGACTTGTATATTCGAGGATTAAAATGGATGCACGAACATATCATTGGATAGGGTGGTAGGTTAGGTGTCAAACAATTCTCTAAATATGTTCCCATCATAAATCTGAACGAGACGAATACGATCCCCTCGAACATGAAATATGGTGGGAATAACTGATTTAGTCACCTTCAGACACGAGTTAAGGCACTCGATAAAGCCAACCCGCTGTAACGATGACCATGAAGTGCGAGATAAGAAGAGGTAGATACTCTAAAAAAAATATATATAGATAATCCAAACCAAATGTGCAATTATCCAGCATCTAATGTTTCAGTACCTTGCAACTGCAAGGCCTCCAAAGTTTGTATAATGACTCTTGAACGCCCCAATGTTCAATTTCTCGCGTAGAAATGGACTGTCCATGAATAGTTAAAATCGTGTCATAGCCGCTTGCTAAAACTATCTTTCCCCCTTGCAATGGAATATTGGAACTCGCGCACTTCCCATGACACGCAGCCCATACCCTCCTATTCAGAAACACAAATTTAATCCACACCAGAACGTGCTAAATGAAATCACATACTTGTTTCTCCAACAAAAACTAGATCACTTTGAATTGGTCGATGCATCACACAATAGACATCACTGCTCAGTCCTCTCTACATTGACACCCGAGTACCCATCCTCTGCAAATCACAAGATAGAACATCGTTGAACTTCAATATATGACAGAAAAATTATAAAGCAATAATTGAAGCTTTGACTTTTCTCTTCTTTCTCTAACTGGTTGGTATCAGCTTGGCACCGCTTAGATGCGTATTGTATCACCTGTAAGCATTTACAATTTTATGGCTATGTGTGACTATGAGTGCCGTGAATGCTGCATAGTTCCTTGACAACGTTACGTTGATCCACCAAATAATTTATTTCCTCCAAAAAATATTGATTTTCTCGGAGGTGCCATCTTTCTTGGCTTCAAAGAAACATTCTTTTATTATTCTGTCTGATATTTGAACCACATCGTAATTAACTAACAATATCTTGAAGACACAACACAGCAACATGGAGATAAAATAAGCCATAGAGTGTGGTAGGGCGCTAAAAGTCAGAATGATATAAACAAACTAAACTAGAATGCGTAACAGGTGAACGACATAATGGGCATTCAGGCTTCTCATTGCACCATTCCATAATGCAGTTCCTGAATTGCAGACAGACAAAGATAAGTAATAATTCAGACTTGTCAAGATTTTTTTAGCATAGCAAGATTAGATATATGCATGTATATGCGTGTGTCTTGCCCTTTACATAAACAATACTTACCAACAAAATACATGACCGCAAGGAGTGGATGTTGGGTGCTGACGATTGCTTAGACATAGTGTACATTTGCTCACTACAGCTGCTTGGGACTGAGAAGCACTAGAGTTCGTCAGTCACTACTCATACCCGATGCTAAGAAAACATAGCATACATGGAACATCTTAGTTCTTATCAAACAAACCTCTGAACTGGATGACGCTAATTCTTGAACGAAATTACTCTTTCCAGAATCATCGGATATAAGATTACCTTCCTCGTTTAAGACGGGTAAACCTCTTCCTGCCCATTAAAGAATAATAAAGTACATTCAAATAAGTTATATGTTTGATTCCATCCCAATCCCACAATAGTTCTGAGTCTGACAACAATTGACATGGAAATCAATATGTATATAACCTGCTGAAGCTTGATATGATCCATATGGTGTCTGCTGGAATGACGTTGCAAGAGATGATAAGCTGCTTCGGCGTAATGCTTCAGCAGCAATGATGCACAATTGAACCAAGAGGAAAATACCCAATATTTGATATCTGCACCAGAGATGTTTCTTATTTACACATAACAAAATTTATATGTCCACATAACATGTATTGCATTTCACAGCTGTGTCGACATGCCTAGGTCGTTGACTGGTTGGCTTGCCAATAAAAACATAGCGAATACCAGCAGTGCGTTTTGACAAGTGATAATACAAGCCTGTGATGGAGAAAAAAGGAACAAATTAGTGCAAAGACAAGCTTATAATTTTTTTTTTCTCATCAGTCAAACTTTGAGTTACAGAGAGAAATATAAAATTCACCTTCGAAATAAAAGAACATTAGGTTTGTACGGAGAACCAACATGGAGAATTCTCGGGCCAAAGGAAGCAACTGAACCAAAACATGAGAAAGATTACCAGATGAGACAAGATTTGAACTGCAGTCTGTGACAGCAAGGTAACAAGAGAAGATGGCACCATAATCTATACTAGAGATTGAAAGTCATATTCCACAAGTTGCACATCAGGCATATATAATTTACGGAAAAATCAGTTCCATTGAATGCTTACTGAGGGCCATCTTTGCATCATATGTGACCAGAATCCCCTAATTTTGGCTTTAAGCCGTGATAAAGCAAAAATCTGAGACCCTAAACCCGAGGATTCAATTGTAGCAGACAACTGATCTTGATTGCCTGTCCTGTTTCCATCGTCAATGATATCATCAGATAGCGAATCACCCAAACTGATGCCCCGGGTAGCAATACGAGAGCTGCATACCATATAAACTCTATATATATAAAAAAGAAAATTCAATTAAGACTATGAAACTTGCAGTTGCAGAACCTGATCCTTTCAGCAATATATGGAAAGGCTGTCTGATAAAAAATAAAAAGCGAACGTCTCGCAGGAGTTGGAGGAAGCCCATGAGGTCCTGCAACCTGTAAGAGAAATTATCAGCAGAATCCTAACGAAGCTGTAAATACTCAGGAAGACACTATATTGAAAGCTGAACTTTTCAAGCGTGTAAGATATTGAACCATGTGGATTAAGATTCCATTTAGTTGACATTAATAATGACATCTGGTATATTTGAACCACAGACCCCAGGGAACTAAAGCAAATAGTTCTCACCAGGGTAATGTCACAATATTCTTCCCCAAGCGTCTGTTTTCCAGCTCCAGTAGTCAACACATAATATAGCATTTGTCCCAAGAGTTTAGTCTGACAGAGTAACATCAACCCAGTTTGAGATACTTGAATTTACGCCAAAATCTTATATCATAGAAGAGAGAAGGCAATAACAAAAGAGAGTCAAACCTCATTCTGATAGGTAACGGCAAGCCTTGTACCTGAAAACGACAAAGAAAGAAAAAAGAGCCACTCATCAATTCACGAACTGTGTGCGGGCCAAGCGCTGCAGCATAACACAGAAAGAGTCTCATACCAAAGAGGTGACGGAAGGCCTCACGGCAGGCATCGTAGACGAAGGAGGCGTATTGGTCATCCTTCTCCGCAGCTCTCATGATCTCTGGCTGGGCCGCAAGTGGGAAACGCCGAACGCCTCCACTGCTTCCGGCTCCGGCATCTGAGCTGCGTGTTGCTGCTTCTATCAATCCCATTAGCACGCAAAGTAAGAGGCTGAACAGAAATTTCGAAGAAGAAAAAGCTAATCGCTACACCGTGAGCTGCTACTTCGGGATGGGGATAAGAAAATAGGCACAATCGTACAAATAGCTGAGGCGACTTGTGAACTTGAGAAGTAATTTTATTAATTTCGAAGAAGAAGAGAGAAAGATGGAGGGAGTCTTGAGAGAATAAAATCAGTGGATGGAGGAGGAATGAAGGCTGTTATACTCGATTTAAGAGAAGGAAGAAAGGCGAAGAATGATATATTGGGCCGGAAATGGGCTACAGTAAAGTAAATAAATGGGCCATTTTTTTTTCATTTTTGTTTTTCTTTATATCAATCATTAGAAGTTGTATGTATGTAATATTGCTATATTTGCTCTCTCTCAATCCCACCAACAGCGAAAACTTCAGAAATGGTGATGGCATGGTTTTCAACGATTGAGAAGTTCGATGGATCTGACTGATGATTTATTACACATGGTGACTGTTTCGTAGGTAGGTTCCGGATGATGATCCATTCATCTGATGGCTAATTGCTTAACATTATTTTAATGATCTGGGCTGTGGCTTGGATTGGATCGATAGATTTCTCAAAATTAAGCACGAGTTTGAAACGAATCATCTACAGCAGCTTAGCGACAGCAAGTAGCAACAAACCAGTTTTGTTCAGTTCATCGTCTGTTCGAAATAGGATGGATGATAACTCTTGGTTCCGTTCAGTTCAGCGCTGTAGTAACTACATAACTATGAAGAAGAAAAACACATACGGACCAATAATTGTACCACAAACAAATCAATCAGCGGCCAAGAGGAGAGGATTACAAAGTCAACGATACATAAGCATAATACAATACAATAAGCACACGATCGACTTTCATATTGATTAAGAAAACACCAATCGGCAAGTAATTAAAAAAAGGAAAGATCTTTAAGCACATGCGCAAGGGTTATCCACAATCACCGTATCTCCCTCACCAGCAGCATCTCCTCGGAACAGCAAATAACCCACACCCAAACCCAAAACCACGGCCAAGAAGACGCCGGCGTTGAACGACATGATCGCCAGCATCAGGAGGTAGCCGATCGCCGCGTTAACACAAAAGAAGACGGCACCCACATATCTCTTGATGGTCCTCGCCTTCCCCGAGGTACCACCACCTATGAGAAGAGGTGTTTGTGATGACGAAGACTTTGGTGAGACGAATTTCAACTTGAGGCGACGTTCCTCCATGTATTGATAGAACGCCGAGATCAGGAAACAGGCGATGAGAGATATGACGTAGCTCGTCCAGGAGTCTGTTTTCCACGAATCGAAGAGGATTGTCACTCTTTTCCCCCAATAAAAGGTCATGTGCATCATCTTCTTTACCTTTCTTTCTGTTTGTTTGATATGCGAGAGATGGAGATCAATGGAAAATGTTTGGAATCTTTTTGGATTGGTTTCTTGATGGGTGAGGAAGATGAGAAGAGGTGCTGTTTTTGGTTGGTGACTCTTCTTTTGTTCTATCTAAAGATAAATAAATACTCGACCCCACCTCCACGCAAACGCAAATTCCTATTTAACGCAACGCAAATGAATATAATATAATCAGAAATAATAATAATAATAGATACACCTAAATAATAACAATATTATAAGACGAGAGTGCGCTGTTGATGTATATCGATCCATCAACAAAAGCTTCTTTACTCTGGATTGGGATACGACCATAAAAGTTGATTACTCGTGCCATCTCTGTTTCAGAGCTGCTTGAGCGTGGTCGACGAATATTCCAACCTTGTTTTCACGGTCATGTGATGCTCACAGAGTGGTTCTGCAGCTGCTCGCAACCCGTTCGAAGAAATGCTTGCCTGAAACAACGTAAACCTTGAATTTTTTTTTTTGCGGGGGGGGGGGGGGGGGGGGGGGGGTGGGGTGGGTGGTGAGTTTGATCAAATGAAGCACAAAGGTCTTCGGAGTCTGCTGTCTGGAGCTAAGCACGTTAGAGATAGACAAAACTACACGATTCATCAGAGGCTAGTTTACCATCAGTCCTCGGAAGGAGAATCCCACCATGCTTTAGAAGGCGACAATATACCTCCTGAGTGGTATGAGAACGCCTTTCGAAGGTTGAAGAAATGGAGCCACTCCCTGAATGCAGTAGACTTGATCAGTGGGAGGCTTGTAAATATAAGTGATCATTCAAGAGTTCTTGACGATAAAGTTGAACGGAAAATGCACGCATTTAAGTCGGTGTCTAGAGTTTTTATAGGACTCCCGGCTATGCGTGAAATTATGAGGAAGAACATGATGGCTTCATTAGGCAGAAGTACCGAACGCGCCAACATTCAGTGCTTCATTAAGAAACACGAAAGAGATGCTCTTTGCATTGATTCACTGACAAAAGTCTCCGATATACTGGGCATCTCGGCACAGCAGAGGAAGGCTGTAAGGCAGACTATTTCCCGGCAGGTGACCCATCATCAGATTTGGACCGGTGCACTCATAGAGATACTTAACGAGTTGAATTCCGAGATCGAGGTTTTGATCGATCGCAGACCGAGCAGAGAGATGATCTTTGGCCAGCAAATCATAACATGCTGTCTGAAGCTGCTCAAGTCTGCTACTTGTTATGATTCCGAAATCACTTCATGGATGCGCCTCACACCTTTAAAAGGAGCAGAGCCAACTGATCCTCCCAAATGGCAAGATGTTCTTGATATGTCAACCGATCTCATCAACTACCTGTGCAATGAAAAAGAATTAGCCCACCATATTACCAAGATCGAGATCATGAAAGAAGGGCTCTACCAGATTAGGGATGTGCTGATTGATAAGAACATTGGATACAGGGAAACTCGGTACCAAGAACATTTGGTGAACAAGAAGCTGACAAAGGCATTAGGCTACTCGTCTCGATGTTTGTTCACGCTTTTGGTGTACTATCTTTATGGCAGTGTTAGTGACATCGAAGTAGAAGTTCGTGGAGGGTTGCAAAGAGCTGGTGTTGCTAGTGAATGTTGCTTGTACATGGGTAAGTTGCTGACTGTAGACGAAGATAAGGTTGTCTGGAATGGAGTGAGGCAACTAGATAAGGCTCTCGGACTGTTCAAGTTTGTGTGGGAAACTGCTGGAATGAAAGGAGATTTAGAGCTGCAAGGCCATTTGTGGAGCTGTGGTGCTGAGAATAGGTCTCTTGATTATAGAGGAAATATATATTTTCTACACGGGATAAGTCTTTGATTTCGGAGGCAAACATGATAACATTTCTGTTTCGATCCCATTGAACGTGCTCGATGCGATTAGGTTGCTACAAGAAATGCATGTATTACTTTCTACTATTTTTGAACTAACTGCAACCTGCTGATGCTTTTGTTTGGTCAGCATACATGATATGAAATGTGAAAAAAGTGATGAAATGTGAAGTGTGAAAAACTCTAACTCTTCATCTGAAAGAGTGATGAAACGTGTGAAAGTATGGAAACTCAAAACTCTTCACACGCACTGATTTGGATTTGGGTAGTCTAATGAGACGGACCCGCTGCTTCGTCTAGTTAGCTGATGCTTCATAATCGAAACAAGCATAAAAATTTGGTTTGCGTGAAGCAACAAAAGATATCAACTTTGTTTCCACTTAGAGAAAGTAAACATAGTTACAGCTCAACCTGCTATTGAAGGCGTTAAAGTTTCGCATTTGATGCATTTAATTAGGAGACATGAAATTTGGTTTGTTGACATTTAAGTTATGGGTTGTGTTGTGGAGAATTAACATGCAGATGATGGATGGATGGATGGATGGATGGATGGATGGATGAAAAGTCTAAATAAAACCACCTTCTTCATAGTATAGATCTGCCAAAGCTCATCGAAATAAAAGAGACCAAAAGCGTCACTTATTTGCTCCCCAAATAACACTCACACGCTAAGCTTGCGCTGAATCACCCCTATTCCCCAATGGAGGGGAAGAAGCATCATCATCATCATCATCCCTCTGATCAATCAACTTGGATTCCTCATCGTCATTACTCTGCTGCTGCTGATTCTTCTTATGCGCTTCTTTTGCCTTCATGGCCTTCAATTTCGAGTGATTGTAATAGCCAACGCCCAAAAACGCCAAACCGTACCCGAACAAGTTCAAACCCGTAACCGTATCCCTAATCACCGACCACGAGAAAGCGATCAAAATCCAGTCTTTGACCACCCCAGCGACGTTCATTGTCAAAGCAGAAGTCTTTCCCACCAGTAAGAACACGGCCAGGTTCAGAGCAAACGCACACAGAGAGTTGGTACCGAATATCACAAAGTCAAAGTTAAAACCCCCCTTTTCTCTCAACAGTGGGTACTCCACGAACAACCAAGGAATGGAGAGGAACACCAAGCAGCTCGGAGCAACGTAATAGAGAGAAGTTATAGGATTCAAATTGATACCTTTAGAGGTCAACAAAATTTGAATCATCACTAACCTCGTGGCCTCAAACAAAACAGCACAAAGCTGCAACAAAACACCCCACGAATCGAACATTGCCTCGCCGTAAGCAGCCACGGCCACTCCCAAAGAAATTGCCACCATGTTGAACATGGTCGAACCCTTGTAGATGTCTTTTTTGAAGAGGATACCGATTGTGTACACAGCTACAGGCATTAGGGCTTTAAGCATTTGGATGAAGGACACCGACAGGTAGATGTAGGCTGAGTTGGAGAACCAAAGGGAGAGCGAGTACAAGGCACCTATGGGGACGACGGAGGTGAGATAGAGCCTTCGGCTGAGGGCGACGGGCTCGGACAGTTTGAGGAGGCGTACAGCGGCGAAGGCCATGGATGAGCAAAAGGCCATGTGGATCATGGTCAGCGAGATGGGAAATGGCCAATTGTAGAGCTTCTTGTCAAGGATGTACTTGTTGTAAACGATGACCGTGAATGATAAGAAGATCCATATTGCAACGTATGCGTAGGAGAGGATTATCTTCCTCACAATGTCGTTTGAGAGTGTTTCTCCTTTACCCATTGCACTTTTCGAGGGAGAAAGAGATTTTGGACCGTGACAAGGGAGGGTGTTACTGTTATAGATGAATAATAGACGCAAGAAGTCTTAAAACAGTTCACGGCGTGTATAATCAATCTTCTTGCTTTCAAAAGTCAAATATTTGGCAAAAGGAAATGAATTTAATTTAATTTAATGATGCCATCTTTTATTCAAATAATGTTTTGAGTTAAGATGCCGTTGCCGGTACATTTTCTTTTTCTTCTATCAATAAATAGGGTTGAAAATAAGAAAAGAGATGGGAGTGAAAAACTTTTTAGTATACCTATTACATATTCTTTTATAGTTCAATTTATTTTAAATAAAACTTGGAGGAATGGAATATGGTTAAAGAAAAATCCATGTCAATTGCAGTCATTGCAGCTTGTTTAGAACGTGAACTATGCTATTTCTTTATTAATATTTTTAACACTTCCTTTCTGATCAGCGGAAGTCAGCTAGTTTCCTCGGGGTTTAGGCATATGCTAGAGGATTGAAGTACTCGTGGGAAAGTCGACTCTAATAGATAGGCTCACAAACGGAGACTTTGCTACGGTACGGTCGTCACATTTATTATGATGATTTATAAGAGACATGACATGCGTTCCATTTGATAGTGCGTGCCAAGAATGCATTTGCACACAAAATTTTTATTTACCGTATTGTATTCTGTGAACATTAATAGATAGAGGTCAAAAAAACGTCCTGTAATTTCGTTATTACTAAAACCCATAAAATACGCCAATTATCTCTTTCTTGAAATAGTCTCCAAAATCGTACCTACGGGTAGACCTTGGTTTTGGGCCGGGTAAACCCGGAATCGGCCCAAAACCGGCACACTAAACCGGCCCAGAACCGGAACCGGTAGATCCGGTTCTCGAACCGGTAACCGGCCCAGTTAAAATGAACTGGGCCGGAACTGGGCCGGTTCGCGGGCCGTGGAACCGCGGATTACCGGTTCCGGTTCCGCGGTTCTTGTTCCTGTTCCGGTTCCGAACCGGAACCGGCCCAACGGCCTCTTCATTTTTTTTTTATTCTTTAAACCCTGAAAAATTACCATTTTACCCCGAACGAAAAATCTATAAATACCACCTCATTTTTACCATTTTAACTCACAATTACATCCAAATCTCTTCCACTCTCTCTCAAAAAGCTCTCAAAAAATCATCCTCATATTAATATTTTAATATTATTAACTATAATAATTATTTTATTTACACCTACACACACTCACTTATTATTACAAATAATCAAATTATTATTTTATACTAATGGCGTCGTCATCGAGAAATCCTAACCCTTGCGACGAAGATGTTTTTATGGTTTTAGGTCACGCCGATACATTTCGGAGAAATGCCGACACCGACGAGGAGACCGATGTACCGGAACCGGAACCGACGAGAGCGACCGACGAGGGACCGAGCCAAGCTTCTACGGCGACGACAAGAAGGAAGCAACAACCGCGTGGTCGGCGGTCTAAGGTATGGATTTTTTTCGACTTAGAAATGGATAAAAATAATCCCGCTGCAGGTACCGCTTATTGCAAAATGTGCCGCCATCCCTACTCGATTAAGACCGGACCGAATCAATGTGGGACGGGCTCGATGAAAAAGCACCCAGAAAGGGCGAGTAATTTCGGGGACGATCTAGAGCCGGTAGGAACCGAACCCCGACAACAACAAATAAACGTAAGTACGGGTAAGAATTTTGTTATTACTAGGGAAATTTCTAAAAAAGCATTAGTTAAATTCGTAATAATGTGTGAGGAACCCTTTTGCATTGCGGAAAGTGAAGGGTTTATCGAATTTACGAGTACGATACAACCCGGATTCCATAACGTGACCCGTAAAACCCTTAGGAAATATGTCTTAGAAAGGAATATCAGTCTAGCTTAATTAGTCATTTAGCCAATATTTCGTGTAGGATTAGTTTGACTACCGATATTTGGACTAACATTACGTCGCAATCTTATTTAGTCGTCACCGCCCATTGGATAGATGAAACATGGACCATGCAAAAACGTATTCTTTCCCTAGATCCCCTAGATTCGCAACATAACGCCACTACGATATCGAACTATGTGTTGAATCGTTAATAAATATTGTATTCAAGATAAAATTATGTCTATCACCTTAGATAATGCTAGCGCGAACAACGTAGCGATAGGGATCCTTCGTAGGCATCTTAGGTTACCCTTAGACGACAAATTATTACATGCTAGGTGCACTTGCCATATTATTAACTTGTGTGTGCAATGTGCTTTTGACGAAATTTTGGGAGATATTGTAGAAAAGTTTAAGGTAATAGGTAAGTTACTTCGGGAACGCCGCTACGGAACGTCGTGGAAGCAAACCGTCCTTGCCGCCGGCCTCACGTACAAGAAGTTTCCGTTGCCAGTCCCGACTAGGTGGAACTCGTTGTACAACCTCCTTAGCACCTTCATGCGCTACAAGGACTTGTTGACGCCTTTTTGGAACGAGGTTGCACTCGGCAACACCTCGAGGTATGAATTACGACAACTTGATTGGGATATTGTAGGTTTGGTCGTGTCCATACTTGAAGTGTTCGTCGAGGCTACGGAGAAATTTTCGGAGTTCACTACCCGACGTCCCCATTATTCGTCCCGAACCTCTTCGCGATGTGCTACAAGTTCGTGGAGTATCGCAACAGTCCATACTTGGGTGGTTTCATCCAAAACATGGAGCAGAAGTTCAGGAAGTATTGGGAAACCATCCCAACAGTACACGGTTTGTCGGCATTACTCGACCCTAGTTGCGGTGTTGATACATTTGATATTTTTTTCGATTATTATGCTCAATTTCTTGGAAAGAAAGTGGACGACCAAAAGGTGTCAATTCACGATTCTCTCCAAGAACTTTTTTCTGTTTATGCAGCTGAGCAGGGAAACAGTGTGGAGCAACCCGTACCAGCGAGCGAAGCCGGTTCGTCGGAAGGAGGCGGCGGCGCAATGGGACTACTACGAAGATTGAAGGCACAAAAGACGAAGACCAAAACGCGTGCGTCGGGGTCGAACACGAATGAGATCCAGCTCTACCTGAGCCACAACTTCCATACTCCTGAAGACTTCGACGTTTTGGCCTGGTGGAAGTCGAACGCGACTCTTTATCCGACCCTCTCCGCCGTCGCTCGAGACGTTTTAGCCGTGCAAGCGTCTAGCGTCGCCTCCGAGTCCGCCTTCTCTACTTCCGGGCGAATTATCGGCCACAGACGCGCGAGCCTTAACCCAACTTCCCTCGCAATGTTAACATTATTGAAGGATTGGTATTTGGCCGAATCGAAGAACCGACGGGAGAACGCCATCGACGAGTTCCGTTCTTCCAGTTCGGACGAAGACGAAGAGGCCTCTAACATAGTTTTAGTTAATAGTCAAGTCGAATAAATTGTATTTTTTATTTCGAATATTTTTTCCTTTTTTGTAATTTTTAGGTATTTTTTTCTTTCTTTTATGTTTTTATTTGTATTTTTTAGGTAGTTTTTTATTTTTTTTGTAATTTTCTTATGTTTTTTTTTAATAAAATTTTTGGATATTTTCTAAAGAATTTTTTCAAAGTAAAAAAAAAAAAAAAAAATTAAATGGGCCGGTTCCGGTTTCCAATACAGGCCCGGGGGTTCTAAGTGTGGTTTTGGGCCGGTCCCGGGAAAATGGTCCCGGAACCGGAACCGGAACCGGAACCGGTCCCACTGCGGAACCGGTTGAACCGGAACCGGTGGAACCAGAACCGATAGAACCGGCCCAATCCGGCCCAAGGCCCAGGTCTACCTACGGGCCCGTTTGCTCTCCTAGTTAGGGCATCTCCAACCAGGCTGTATACCTGGCGTTAAACGCTAGATATGGAGGTTGATGAACTCCAATGGCACGCCAAATCCCACGCTAATTCTGGAGGAAGAAACAGTGTTCCCTTATCTGTAGAGGGGCACTGTTCACCCGCTGTCTTTTTCTTTTTTTTTTTTCTTTTTTATTTTCCTTTAATGATTTAGTTTTATTTAATTTTTTATTTGGGGTATATAATTTGCACTGTGACTGTGAATCGATGAGAGAGTCAGAAGAAGACGATGAATAGTGGCTGTGCACTTGTGGGTCTCTCAAATATAATATAATAGTAATCAAATTAATAAAATTGGTATACTATGCTTATGAAGCATCGATTATCAATTAACGAAATATATGATTGCAGTTTTATTACATGTTTTATTATCTGTACTCAGTAATTCCTTAATTATAATTTTACCCTTACTATTTTAGTTTATTACAAGTTTATCTTCAAATCTAATTTTATTTTTTAAATAACTTAATTAATAATATAAATGTTTAAAAGTGGAATTTATTGAGAAAATTAATAAATAGAGTAAAATATATAGAGGAGTTGGTTGGAGTTTATTCATACTGTTCAAACTCTATATTTGAAGGAATTGTACTGTAGCAACTCTAAATATGGAGTAATGGTTGGAGATGGCCTTATAGACCTGTCAAATGGGCCGGCCCGCCCCGCCTCGCCTCAACCCGCCATTAAACGGGGCGGGGCGGGCCAGCCCGCCAACATAACGGGCTACTAAACTAGTAGCCCGCCCCTCCCGGCGGCGGGTTGGCGGGCCAGCCCGTTATTTTTTTAATTTTTTTATATTGTATTTTTTTAACAAATAATACTTATTAATAAATTATGTTGGAATAATTAACGAAAATTCATAAATCATCTATAATTATATAATTTCATAACTAAATAAATTATAATTAATTACTAATAAACTAGACAGAAACATACGTACACAACGAGAAGCCAAAAAGTTACCAATTGATATCAACTAGACAAAAAGGACAAATTGATATCAAATAGACAAAAAAAGACAAAAAGATGATGTTTCTCTTACCTCCAACAAAAAAAATTCGCTTTTATAAGCACAGTGCAAGAATCGAATCTTGTATGCTTGACATAGTGGGGACCGTGGATACTGTCAAAGGCAGTAAATGAAGAAGAGAGATGATGTTTCTTGTTGAAATGGGGTTTAGAGGAAAATGTGATGTATTTTTTTTGTATTGGCTGGTTTTGTAAAATTTTTAGGTTCTGTTACTTGTATGTCCATTTCTGTTACTACGTTGCCTACAATTGTTACTAAATGGGCGTTGAAAGTCGGGCGAGAAAACCATCATGAGATGAATTTTGGACGGGAGAGTAAATAAAGTCAAGCATAGATTATCTGTTACCCGATATGTGTAAATTTGTTACTAGTTATACGTTTATCTGTTACCAGTATTTTAGTTTGTAAAACTTCTTCAATTCCAACATAAACTCCACAAAAATATAAACCTAAACTAACATATTTTTATCTAAAACTTCGTAAGTTCATATATTATAGTAAATCAGTAATAAACATAGGGTTTAAGTTTAAGATTAATTGTAGATGTCATTAACTTTGTTGAATCACTTATGTTAGGTCGACCATTTGGATTGTAATAAACAACTAATAGTTCATATCTTTCCGTTTTGTGTAATTAGAATCAATTCATAGAAGCATTGTCATCCTCTCAAGAAGAGTGCTACTTGTTTTTCATACTCTATACTTCAACTTCTTCAATTCCAACATAATCTCCACGAATATCACAACCTAAACTAATATATTTTTATCTAAAACTTCTTAAATTCATATATTTTAGTGAACGTATGTGTTTGCAATATAAAATTTGAAAATCATAAAGTAAACTAATTACATATTAAATTGTTATTTGATTATGTATTATGTTACTCGTGTTGTGTTCCCTTGTTAACTACATATCAGTTTCTGTTTTTTTTCTCATCTTCAATGTTTCTGATCAGTGTTAAACTGTTACTGCAGGAAATCAGTAAACAACATAGGGTTTACGTTTAAGATTAATTGAAGATGTCATTAATTTTGTTGAATCATTTATGTTAGGTCGACGATCTGGATTGTAATAAACAACTAATAATTCATATCCGCAACGTTTTGAGTAAGTAGAATCAATTTCGTAGAAGGATGATCATCCTTTCAAGAAGAGTGCTACTTGTTTTCCATACTATATACTTCAACTTCTTTAATTCCAACATAATCTCCATGAAAATCATAACCTAAACTAATATATTTTATCTAAAACTTCGTAAATTTTTATATTTTAGTGAATGTAGCGTGTTTACAATATAAAATTTGAAAATCATAAATTAACTAATTACATATTAAATTGTTATTGTGACTAAGAATTATGTTACTCGTATTGTACTTCCTTGTTGCCTACATATCGATTTATGTTTTTTTTCTCCGCTTCAATTGTTGCTGAACTCTGTTAAACTGTTACTGCAGGAAATCAGTAAACAACAGAAGATTTACCAAAATCATGCATACATTTTCAGCAACAGAAGCGAAGTTTGTTCAAAAGAAACATCATACACATAAGTATCAGATACACATAGCACCAAATTGTAACATCCTCGTCGTCGTTGCTCGTCTTCGATTTTTTCGATTAATTTGTGGGTTATCGATTTGGTATTAGCGAATCAGAAATAACTTAAAGAATAAAAGTTATACATAATTAAGTTGGATATTCACAGGAGTTTGAATCAAAGTTATGAGAATTCTAAATCGAAAGCTATACTAAAAAAGGTGCAGGTTGCCATTTTCAGGATCTAACTCTAATTTAGACTAACGGAATTTTTATAGTTTTGATAATTGATAAAAGAGATAAAATACGCAAATAATAAAATAAACGCAAATAAAATAGATGAGGATAGAGCAGCTGACGACAAACGTGATCAAGACACATTCTCGGCACAAATTACTTCTACGTCTTCAAGCAATTTAATCTATCTAATCAACATGAATCAAGTCAAGGTGGAATTTCCTAATATATGTGCTACCCGTTATTCACGTAACTAGCAACCTTACATAAATAGTGAACCAATCAACTATATTCCTATATGATTATAGTTCCTACACGTTCATTTGACCTTCGTGAAATTCCCCAAGTTTAGACGATTTCGGCGCCTAAATTATCGGAAACCACACATACAAAACCGAATTCCATCTCTGGTCGGTTTTACGTAGTGATATCCAATGTTTTGTTCTAATCGGTCTAATCACTTACTCAGTCTCATAAACTAATCAACAATCATACGTATTGAGGCCAATCACACGTATGCATATGAAGCACAAACAAAGAATACATAACTCAAATCATATGATTAAATAAAATATTAATTGCATTAATACGTAGTCATAATTCCGCCTCACACGGCCTCAATCACAAAAGAATTACGCTAGCATATTAATAAACGAAAATGACAATGAATCAAAAGAACACATTGTCGAAAACGAAATATTAAAAGATAAAGAATTTGCCCTCGTTACGACGTTCGCACGTCTCGCTCCCGGCCGTCTTTGTATTCTCCTCACAGCCGTAAATCTTCTCTTTTTATTTCAATGATCAGCCGTCTTTGTTACGGCGTGCCGAGCAAGCTAGCTTGCTGCATCTCGAGGTCGTTGAGCTGAGCATCTTGATCCATTTCGATGATCAGCGGCACGACGAGGACGAGGAAGGTGGTTCCCAGGATCCACGCTGCGTTGCTGGTGCTCTTCAGGAGCTTCTTTGCCACCATGGCCGTCTCACCGGCGGCTTTCTTGCCTCGGTAGACGATCGGAGATTGGGACACGCGGCTGAGGATTCCGTCGGAGGACGGCGCCGATGATCTGGAGGAAGACATTTTTCTTTCTGACCTTTTTAGCTTGTCTGCGAAATTGATGCAAAGTAGATTTTTAAGGACAACCATTTTTTGGTAATAATATTGGTTAATTTATAAAGGAAAACTATAAAATGTATTCAAACAATAGATATTGAAAAACCTATATCTCAATGTATCAAGTTTTCAAGTCCACAAAACAAGTGACGAGATAATGTACGCTATATCTCAATTTTTTTTTTTAAATTTAGTATACTTCAATGTAATGCTTGAATCAGTGGTAAAAAAAAAAACTCAAACCTTAGTGTCAGAACTAGGCTCTTCTTGGTCTGAAGAAGCGTCCGCAGTCCTATCTTTGTTAAGAATTTGTTTTAGGTTTGATGTCCACGTGTTTAAGTTTACTATGTGTAGTTAGTGGCAGTTTATGATGGATAAGGACCAGTAGTTATTAGGCTTAGTTGACGGTTAATACTCTAAGCTTTATATTATGTAGAAGCAGTTTCATTATTTGTAGTTCTAACGTTGAATATTACAAATCTCTCATCTATTACCTTATCATCTTTGCTGCACTTAAATAAAATACCAAAAGTGGTATCAGAGCTTGGTATCTTAAGGGACCTGTGAAGATCATGGAAGCCGAAACAAATTTCTCGACGATTGCTCCGGCAATGTTCGATGGCGTGAACTACCAACACTGGGCAATACGTATGCAGGCGTATTTGGAGGCTCTCGATCTCTGGGAAGCAGTGGAAGTAGACTACGAAATTCCCGAACTTCCCAACAATCCCACGATGGCTCAACTAAAAGCGCACAAAGAGAAGAAGACAAGGAAATCGAAGGCGAATGCATGTTTATTTGCCGCAGGTTCACCCGCCATTTTCACTCGGATTATGTCTCTGAAATCCGCAAAAGAGATATGGGACTATCTGAATAGTGAATACGAAGGCGATCAACGAATCAAAGAAATGCAGATCTTGAATCTTATAAAAGAATTCGAACTTCAAAGAATGGAGAATTCTCAGACGATCAAGGAATATTCCGACAAATTATTGTCAATCGCTAATAATGTGAGACTTTACGGTTCTGAATTTACTGATTCGAGAATTGTCGAAAAAATTCTCGTT